>RHDR01000682.1:0-16374 GCA_009806295.1 Davidsoniella neocaledoniae
CTAGTCTATTATAGTGCATATATATATATATTTCTTTTTAGATATGGTCTAATGAGGATCTATACTGTAGGATGCTAGTGGAAATGCAGAATAGGCGAACTGATCGCTTGCTTAGTTTCGGCCGCATGGAGAGGTGACATGCCCCGATACATACAGGGTACTATTTAGTAGCATCTATCATAGTCATGGCTATATTGTGAAGACAGTCTGTGTAAATGTACCATGTGTGTATATTTGTAGATGTACACTCACCTGGAAGCAGAGTACGACGTACGTCGACTAGTTGTATGATATATCATGTAGTATCTATTGATGTCAAAGGACAAGGTGTGGGCTCACATGAGAGCAACTGAGCTATCAGAGATAGTAAAAAATAGGAGTAGATTTGTGATTCAAAGCGGTGGAGCTGCAGCGATACCGAAAGGAGGGCGATATGATACTGTGTTCTTTTTGGAATGATGAAAACAATAGTCGTCAGAAACTTTATGCCCACTCAATGTCAAGATTTCTTCCAACTATTTTAACAAGGGGGACGATCGAAGGGTTAACTGCCGTTCCTTAACCCTAGACATGACATTAAGCCCTGTCTTCTACACGGATCTTGTCCAACATGCCGTACATGTAAAAGCTCTTCAAGTAAAAGCCCTTGCATTGATTTTGCTTGACGTTTTTTTTGTTTCATTGTGTCGGCTTCTTCATCGAGCCAGGTTTTAAATATAAACTCACTGCTATTCAATTCATATTACCACTATGCATCTCATTACCGGAGTAAAGGCAGGGTTATTACTTAGCATCAATGAGCACGTTTGAACTTTGAACATGCCTACCCTTGCTTGCATAGGTCACTGCTACATATTACGACATCCTCAATGCCTCGATAATTCAGAATAACAGCATAGAAAAGGGCTAGGCCAGTCCTTTCGTGAGCGTTGAATGAAATATATATACATGTAGTTACATGTTGTATGTGCGTGTAGGAAGAAGATCTTTGGATTGAGTCTGCACTGACCACACTATTCCTGGGTTTTGTCCGAGTTTACAATTACCGGTTGGGACTTCCTTCGTGCCAGGCCTAGTTCTCGATGAATTGAACTTGGCAAAGGGTCTTCATCTTAGCTATGTATCTAGATTTCATTCCACGTTGGCTTTTGCCTCCAGAAGATCCATGGGCCGTGTGATGATGGGTCAACATTGGCTATCATTACAGGGATTTGACCTCAACACTTTCATATTATCTAGTGTTTGTCTTTTGCTACTATTTGCAACAACAGGCAAATAATTCTCTGCATCACGTATTGTTTGGTAAGCGCTACGCAACTTGTGCTTTGAAACACAGGTTGAGTTTATATGGCTAGGAATTAGGAACCATGAAGAAGGAAAAAAAACAAGGAGAATAAACAAGAAACTGGCAAATGCCATGCAGAATGTCTCTGTGTGTGTTCGTTTCCTTTGTTGTTTTCTCGTTCCTTATCGTCTTGGCGAGTACTGACACGACCAGACACACTTCATCTTTGAAACTAGCAGATATCCTCCGGAAAGCTGCCCATATACGTCCGTCCCCCTATTCCCGTTCACATAGTTGTATACATAGTACATCCCATTCCCATGGGAAGAATATGCAGCCAGGTGGTAAATGGTAGGTAGGGCAGGGGGCCATGGCCTTGTCCGTCTGACTTGACTATAGTTATAGTTGTAGTTGTAGTTGTAGTTGTTACTATCGTTGCTACCTTTGCTTTGCTTTGCTTGACTACTAGGGTCTCGGTCGACTGTATCAGTGGGTAGATGGAGATGAACCCAGATGTACCATAGAACTTGTGGGTTTACAAAGAGATTCTTGAGATGGCCCCCGTCATATTGTTTGCCTATCTGCCTGTCAATAACAGGCTTTATTATGTTGTGTATTTACATACAGACATATATGTATACTGCTACATGACATATATCGTGAACTAGGATGCTGCTTGCATAACTCTGTACATGTAAGTCGTCTATCTGTCTGTATCTCAATATCAACGATATTTGATCTGCCTGGCCCATTGGATAGCCTGTTGATTCCAAACACTTTATTGCTTTCGTTATTAACTTCAACAATATCTAACAATGGTAAATATCCACATACATACATGTAAATAAAGACACGGCCACCGGAGGAAGAGGAAGAGGAAGAGGAGGAAGGACTGCCTTGCATAGTAGATTGACAGCAAATACCTTGGAAGGAAGGATCCCGTTCGTTTACTACTTTCTCTGGTCTCCATTTGCCAGCCTTTATATGTAGTCAAGCGGCTATCAGTAGCTAATGGAGTCTCATAAGACGAAACGTAGCTTAATCATCATGATCTGAAGCCCGGGTTACTGCAAGTAGACCGATCTGTTGCTCTCATCCCCTTGCTTTCGCTCAAGCGCATAGCAGCCAATGGCCTGATATTGAGTGTTGGCAAAGCCATCTTATTCGCTTTCTGACTGCCAACAGCTCAGTAACATTGGGTTGGTCATGTTGGAAGTACATGCAAAGAGATATCGGTGAAAGACAAGGGGAGAGAAGGGGACAAAAAGGACACATGGGTTCCACCATAGCAGAGACGGGAGGTTATAGGACCGCCGTGTTCCGGTCTAGGGAGTAAAACAAATGCTTCTACGACCTGCAGGGCCTATTCTATGTACGTCTAACTCTGTCTACGGGCTATACAAAGCAGGTATCTCATGGTGATGTCCTTTGGAGAGTCCTAACATTCGGCTTGGCGGCCAACAGCCAGGGGTCTTTATTATGTATCACTACCATATGCTATCTAGGTGCTATGCTTGGTTTCCCGTCCCGGCATACAAGACGGTCAAAGCTTTTGGACCACCACTACCAGGATAAACAATCGAGGGGCTTGGTTTGCAAGCATGCTGCATTATGCCGTAAAGCATGTGCAATGGCCTACCTTGCCTGCCCTCTACTCCACACAGTCTTTGTTTCTGGCCTGTTTCTCTGGGAGGGGAACAGCAAGGAGGGAGGAATAGCAGAGAGATACATACATATATCCAAGGGGAAGAAATACTCCGTAATGATGAGTGTAATTGCGGCACTAGACCCAACGAACCACAAGCGCTGTCAAAAAAAACAAGGCATCAGCCATTGCATAACATGTCAAAGCCACGGGCAAACGAATGGTCCGAGCAGATATGAAGGAAATAACAGCCAAACGAAATGCTGTAAGGCCGCTTAAGGTCTCCTATCATCGCGACATCGCATTGTACCACGCTCATGCATATCTTTTCTGAATCGACAGGGCTTGCTTCCCTCAGATGGACATGGCTACATCGTGACAATTTGGCAGGTCATCGGACCGGTATATTCACGGACAAGATCAAGCAGCACCATCCAAGGCGAACGGACCCTTTGGATGTATCTGTAGTTGTAGTTGTAGATGTAGATTTCATGGGATATATACACCTAAAGCCGCTAAGAACCTAGTAGAAGTATATGTATGTGTGTACATATATGTATATCAAGAAAGGTCGGCCCTGTGCTGGTGTGTATTACGGTGCACATGGACATGTCACCGTGGACATGTTCTCTTCTCTTTAGCCTAGTAAATGTCCGTGTGTTATGAAAGAAGCGAATGTCCGGTCCGTGGGTTGGCTGTGCTGTTGCATATGCCGTAGTATCTCGATGGATATATTGTCCGGCGAGGGGCTCTTTTTTCGACTGTTTGTCTCTCGACATCTATATGTGTATGTATACTAATAGGGATAGTTGGCACAATCCATTCGCGATATATATATATACATATGTACATAGATTGCACGTAGTAGTATCGGATACTCCTTATTTTGTCGAACTTAAAGTCGTAGTCGGAACCGTGATCACACCGGTATCTTACTTGTCTCTTGGCCTCCTGGGCCCATCTGCCTATGCTTCCCACTACGTCCAGTTGGCTTCTTTTCTCATATCTCGAATATTATTTGTATGTATACAACTATACTAATACGCAACGTCGCAATGACGGCATCCTGTATTCTCTATATAGTGGATGGCTACTGGAGTCTTTTTTTAATAGCACGCAAAAGACTTTTAGGTATAGGATAGCTAGTAGATAGTATAGCAGGGTGATTATTTCAAAAGAATGTTAATGGGAGTTTATGTCATGCTCCTCTAATGCCACGTACTAGTCCCTGTCTTACAATACATGTATGCGTATAACCAAATCTGAGGCGCCAGTAGAGAGACAACTCTATATGTAATATGGCTAAATGTGATCGGACCCGTAGTGTCGGTGTGTTTTATGATGTAAGCCTACGGCATCGTAGCATCAGCAACGGCACGGTACTTGAGGACTACAGAGAGATTAGTATCGTGAAGCTAAGCCCTGAAGTAACGATCTGTTTAGTCGCTAAACCTATGAATACGACCTTGACAAGCAAGTGGTTACTACTTTCTTTTCTTTGTATGCAGCAGTTTCAGAAGCACAGTTAAGTAATGCACAGTTCAAAGCAAAAACAAGTATCCATTCTCACGTGTACGATGAGGACTGAGAGTAGAAGTCACGGTGACATTTGACATTTCCTTGTTTCTTTGGTGATATTTCAGTCCATCCTGCTCAGCGCTAGATCCCACTCGCCCTTCCTTTTCCTCTAAGAGCTTACTGTTCTAAAGTCTGATCCAAACTCTTCACTGTCAAATCGTAGGTCGCCTGTCCCCGGATCTGGGCCTGACAACAGGCTCTCAGATATCTGACAACATAGTCCTGTACTAGTACAAGTTGTATATCTGTATTTCCACTTATACTTGCTCTTATAAGCCATCACCCGCTTATACCAACAACCATAGTCGTACTCAATACGGCGCTAACAGCACGACTTTTAGTTTGCTTTACGGCCTCGGAATTCGTGTTTATCCATCCTACACCGCTCGTTTCTCTCCGATTTGATATTTGTCTCCATATTTGACTTGCAGTTGCCGAATCTAGACCACCGGAGAATGAAATAACGAGGCTGACAACAACTCTTCTCTCAAGCATCATCAGGTCTGAACTCGATTTCTTCATCGACGGGATGATTTCAACCGCTTCTTTTATCTTACCGTTCTCGATGGTCTTGATTGTTTTGTTTTAGCCAAAAGCTAAGCTCCGATGACATTTAACCAAAATACTTGACTTTTTATCTGTAAGTAGAGCTTCCGCCTCTCTCAAAAGCTCCATCGTGATTCATCTCATGGACTAAGAATATCCTAGATCTTGAAACTAATCTTGGAATTCTTTAGGCTTTCACACAACCTGTTATCCCCTCTAGTGCCGAAATGAAAGTATATGTGCGAATAAACACAACTTGGCTTTGTCCTTGAGACTGGATCTCAACACTACTCAGGGTTTGGCATACGCCAAATTTCTTGCCATCAATTTAGTTAGCGCTATAGAAGCGCTATCAATGGGGCTTCTGGCCTATCTTCAAGCAGACTAGTGGCGTCTTTCAAACTTCTAGCGGTGTTGTTAGCAGTTGAAATTCAGCACGGCAGACCGGAGTTTGTTCTCTAATCTCCATCTTTTGGTTGAAGAGAAGGCATTATCCCGGTTTGCTTCACAGATGAGTTTTCGCTCTCTCAAAAACAGTGCAGTCAACGATCCAGCCTATCCTCGTATTTCAGTCACGATGCGAGTTATTTGTCGGCGCGTCAGTCGGGTTTGGGAGATGAGAAAGGAATCGGTTGATGTCGCGACATATTTACGATTATATCGCTCATCCATCAATAGCTTGTCCGACTCCGAGATGAGGTGAGATCTAGAAAGCCGACCTTTAGATTTGAGGTGCTGTCTAGCTTTCTGTAGCGCCTTGATTCTCGTGGTTATGCCGCTCCATAATTGGTTGAAAAGCCTTTCAGAGTGATTATAGGTCGGAGTGAGATCAATTGAGTGCCTGGCCGGGTCTTGACATCACCTCCTTCAAGATATCCTCTCAATTGATGATGGCACCACATCCCTAGACATGTCCTTTTGATCTTGCGCGGCATAGTCTTGATCACCATATTGGAGAGACGACGCATATTGCCGATGAGCGCCAAACCCAAGCTGGTTTCCTAAGCAATAACATGATACCCACCACAGAGATTACGGCCATGAGATGAATCAGTAATCAATAGTTGACGAGTGTCTAGTCACAGACAGTCATTTCGACAAAAATGCTATCCTACACCATGGTCCACATGTGGCTGATATCCTTCATGGTCACCAAGGAAACCATATCAGTTTAAAGTGTCTGTATACCCTCTACAGAGCTGGCCACGATCAACATTAACCTTGATGTTCGGTGTACTCTCTTCTTCTTCATGGGGGTTCACTCCTTCATACTCCATCCTCTAAGTGTCAAGCCACTCCAGTTATCGAGCAATTCTCACCCGAGGAAGCTAGTGCTCACTAAGGTAAAAGCTTGAACCCAGTCATACAGATGAGTGAGTTTAGCGAGAACAAGAGGCTCACTCCTGCAACCTTTCTATGCTAATTCACTACACAGGAGGATGATTCTGAAAACTCCTCCTTACATATAGGACAAAAGTATACCGAACAGTGGGAGACTAGATCTGAACCAAGAGCTGACTGAAATCTTCTATTGACTGTGGCGTCTTCATAAGACAGTGGAACAAAGATTAGCCTCGGCCCTCCTTCTTTGTTATTAGAAAAGAGTTATCATTGTTATCTTGATAGGAAAGAAGGTAAACTTACAATATGGCATCGACCAGCCACCGTGGTCGATATCTTGTCACATTGAAGATTCCCATTCGCCTTTAACATTCCTCCCCCGCCTTGCCTTAATTGATACTAGTATAAACTAAACCTGTTTTTTTCAAGCCTAGCACAAACATATAGGTGAAGGAAGACGTCGAATGGGTAACAATACATTTTGTATATCAAGATTTTCGTGGATTTACGGTGTCTGCTTTCGATAGCGTTTTAGATTGAGAGTCTGATCACGGCTAACTGTCAAGAAGGAATCTTGATAACCGAACTAGAAATGAGAGAGCAAAGGTCGGCCATACTATCTGTGTTGCAGTTGTACATGTCTGTACTTCTCTCTTTTTCCACCAAACAGACTTACTCAAAATCGTTAGATACCGATGTATCTGTACACGTGCTACTAGTGTCGATATCAAGTCATGCTGATTCATATGCCTTGATTTGGAAGATTTGGAAAATACTATAGTTGGATATCAGTAGTGACAACTCACCAACAACAATATACGCATTATCAATTTCCTGGGTGTCAGTTTCCGGCTTGGCTTCAAGTAGATATATGATATACAAATACAAGTTTCTATATGATTGAAACAGCAGTATCCCTACTAGATATGGTGTTTTGGACTCGTCAACGTCACAGTTATTAAGTGCGTTATTTGCACAGACAAAGATATATAACTAGTGTATAAAGTATAGATCGGAAATATGTATATCAGGCAAAACGTCGACCAAACCCAAATATATCGCTCATCCTGGAACCAATATCAGTAGGTCAGCCGGCAGTGGCACAACCGGGAATTCTGACAGCCGATCAACTTGCAGACATGACCGAATTACTTGCAATAGGTATACAACTATACATATATGTACATATACAGATATATCAGTGTGTAATTATTAACTACAGATATATCATACAACCGCCACACAGACGCTTTTTTGCTACTGGCTTCTGGCTCTACCATAACATGTTCTTTCTTACTCAGGTTAGACGGTTCCTGCAGTGTAATTTCGGTATTATGTCTCTTTTTTCACCGCTGCATATTGCATATTTTGGTCACCCCTGGACAGGACATAATCCTGAACGCGATCAATGCAGAAAACTAATGCAGCAACATATTATGCATAGTAGCTAGTTACTATTTGATTTCCTTCTTACTTTCCGTTCATCTAGTTAGTTGTTAGTATACTCTAGCTTTCGCACTGGCTCACGGGCTTTCCAGGATCGTATTTATCTGTATGCACCTCTCTTCCACTACTACACGGTAGGTCGGCCTTCTCTTTAATGGATATGCAACGACTACTAGACTCAAGCTCAGACTCAGGCCGTCTCGTTGCCGTTGCATCGTACGAGCAATTACTACTGCATACGGAAAAAGGGAAGAAAAAAGAAAAGAATAAAGCCCTCATAGAGACACCAGCGAGTGCCTATCTTCCTTGTCCCAGAAAGGTATACATTTGGCTTCCTAATTAGGTCTAGGGTGGAGGCCTGTGTCCAGGCTTTGTCATCTTTTGATGGCCTTTATGAAGAGCGCTCTAGGCTCTATAGTTACTCAAACAGTGGTACTAAACAAAGATGTTAGCAATAGAAATTTTGATTTCCTTGTACGCATATATATATATATACATGTACATACAGATAAATATGTATACTTTACATTCTATCCAAGTTATAACTATAATATATGTATGCAAACTCTAATACCGTTTGGCAGAGTAGTAATCATGTGTGATCAGACCGCCCACCACATTATCAACTCCCCGCTGTTACCACTCACACCAGTCCATTGGTCTAGTTCCGAACTTTGAAAGGCCTTTTAGACCATTGAACCCATCACACCACCTCTTGCTCCCCACGCCGACCTCCTCGTCAGCCTCTTCATCCAGTAAGACAACGGACATACATGCGTAGAGTAAAAGTTTTCAGAGATCACATCACCCCGTGATTCACTAGAAACATGATCTTTTGGTTCTCATCAAACAAGGGCAGATTATGTTTTGCTAAAAGACAAGAATGTAATGCCATGAGCAAGCCCCCCAGGATGAGAACGCCGGAACTGTTGTGTACTTAAACGAGACGTCACAGGATATGTATCGCTTTGTAATATAGGTGTACTATAAACTGCATTTGCATATGTAAAGCAAACATCACATCACATCAGCAAGGCATCACGCCCTGGGATCAATGAAACGTCAAAAAACAAACCTGTCTATGAACATAATGCAGATGTTATTCTAGATCACAGGCCACATTTCAAACCCCAATGTTATTTCTTGGTGACTGTGATATCTCCTGAATATTGCGTTCCGTATTTGCTGTCAGTCCTGATGGTGTTGGTTCATCACTTTGCACTTATCACATTCATGCTGTAACATCAAAGTGACAAGTCACATTCTTCCATTCCTTCTCATACAATATAGAAAAGCCCAATAAAACAAGGGCAACTTCTCGTCACATCCGTTCCCTGCCCTACAGAACGTAGCATCTCACATTTTTGAATCATATCATCAGCCATATGTCACGTATAGAGTACACGTATAGAGTATTGTGATATATCTTCTATCATAGTACTAAATAAAAGCTGAGGCGGTCTTGTCACTGTCTCGATGAAACTCAAGAAAGGCTAAAATAGAAAAGGATTAGAAGCCAAATAAGCAATTATAGGGAGTCGCGGATATCGGAACACGTTGGATTTGCCACAGTGATGCTACTTCCTGTATATGTGCGTATACATAGTAAAGATCACGAGGGTTCATGTCAAGCTAGCAAATACTATTTCAACGCTATATCGAATTGAACCAATCTGGCTGTTCAAGAAGCACTATGCAGAAACGACTCTCACTCATGTCAGCCTTTGGTAGCCCATCATCAGTCCCATATATGTATACTAAAGCTCGACAGAATAATATGTACGTCTGGATCTATGTACTGCATGTACATTCCTAACATGAGCATGCAAATCTACTATAATGGTAGCCCGTACTAAAGACGGGCGTTTCTTGCTAAACAGAAAGAAGCACGGTCTTCATGTTCAACCACTCGCTTCTGACATCCAGACAGTCATGATGGCAAGGAGATAGATGGCTCTTGGTTCTTTCGGGGCCCAGTCGACTTGAACAGGAGACGAAAGCCGCCTTCATGTCTGTCTAGTCCCAAGAACAAGGGGACACGACCATATCTCCAAGTTACACGGTACTTGCGAGTTGACCAGGTCTGGCATGGGACGAGACGTATTCTCTATTGATAACTTCATCATATCACCTTACGGCCTTTGTATGTCCAATCCTCAAGCCTCCGGTCATATACATATGTATTCTCCTATTTGTGTTGATATCTCTCTTTTCTCAATATATGTTGTCTAGGCCTGTCCTCTGTCCTTTCTTCTTTCCGTCTCCGAGACACTGGTTTGACCACTTTCTATCTTTGGTTTTCTTCGTCCCGGACTCTTCGTACGTGGGTTTTTATTACTTCAGATTATGGCATGGGACTATCTCCAATTTATACAAGGTTTCTTATCTGTACCTTAGGGGTTCTTGAAAGAGGATATGTCTGTTACTGATCTAGGGAAATACCAAAACTAGGAAGATGTTATTTTATAACATGAAAGGCTGCAACCTCGTTCATATCACCCAATGTCAGGTACATAGAAACTGCCGGTCAATAGTACCTAGCTATACTGGGTCCATATGTATGTAAATCAACAGCCAGGTAAGATATTATGCAAGTGTAAGCACACAAGATGATGGCAATTTTAGTAATGCATGTCCCTATGTTTTCTGGTTTATCGTCCAATCATACGAACCCAAAGGCCTTGATCATCTTCATGGACGGGTTTAACACGGCGACAGGCTGCTGCTGCTTATTTGTACATGTATACGGGAGAGGGATAAGTACAGTATTCCCCTGGGCATAACCAATTCGTGGTCAACAACGGATATACTCCCCACTAAGCAACCAGATCACTAGACCGTTGTTTGCTGCAGGTAGGCTGAAGCCAGAAGCAAGGAGTGACATCTCTCAAAGTACGGTTACAGCAAGATGAACAAAGCCACCCTGAGGCTTGTTCGCATCGTTTGGGTTACGCTGTCCACTGACCAGTTCAGTACAACCAAAGTCCGCCCAAGTTGTCTTTTCGTGCCCCGTCCTACCACCAATAGGTCGACGTGGAGAACTACTGTCACTTTAACAATCAAGGTCATAATACAGGAACAAGAAGGCAAAAACGGGCTTGAGCTGGTGAATCTGAAAAGAGGGCAAAGACCCAAGCCAGACCAGATTGTAAGCCTATGGGAACATCTTCATAGCTCTATAGCTCCATAAGATTAATGAATTAAAAAAAAAAAAAAAAAAAAAAGCCTATGGGAATGGTGCATGGCAAAGGACTCAGGCCATGTCCATTGGTACTCCATGTCTTGCAATGTATGATAGCTCTAGCATTGCCTTTCACTGCTACCGTACCAATAGACAGTCACCAATGGCGATCGCGACTCCGAAATCTCAAAATACAAGTAAGTAAAAGCTCCCTTCCTTTTTAGACTCTTTAGATTCGATTATCAGGTTAGATGCCACTTGTAGATTCTAGACATGGACATATTGGATAGTCTTGAGATAACATGAGGAATACAGACATTAAAGGTTTAACCAAGGCGGTGTGGAACTGCAATGAAAGTAAATTCTAGCACAGTTTATATCTAAAGCAAAGTTTGTACAATGTAGTTGTAGAAATAAAGTGATCAGCGAACAGCCGAATTAGACTATAACGGCAATTATTATTTCTTTGGCATCAGATGCTGGTCATAGAGTGGTTGGTGTCATCCATACCTCCCATATTCACAAATCCCATCAGCAAGTAATGTAGTCTTAGCTAAGTACGATAGACACCTTTATCTTCTGCGTCTTTAACAAGCTTTTTTATTCAGTACAGATATGTAAATTATGTAATTACAGGACCAAGCTAAAGACTTACGACAAATTCATGGGTTGCTGTGCTATCCCAGGATAGTCAACGCTGAGCTATTATGCTTATGCCAGCATTTCCGCAAATCACTTGCTAGATTTGACATCTCATCCGCATTTTCTAGCGTGGTCTTCTGGGCTTCTGTTCCTGTCTTTCTTACCATGTCATGTTCTTTTCGGGTCTAGTCAAGGTAAAGTTCTTTGTTTTTGAGGAGACCGATATTTTCATGACAGGGTATATCTACAGTATGACCCTTGCATAACTCCCTCTATCTTTTCGTTGTGAGTCCATATGAAGAAAAAAAAACTACTAAAAAAATGTAGGAGGATCAGGGGTCAAGTAATCAACTTGGTCTTCTGCCATACTAACAACTAAGTACAACTAAATGTACTGACTTATTCAAAGACTTCTCTCTTCTGCTCTCTTATCTCTTCTTTCTCTCGGTCTCTAGTTTTCCACTTCCGATACCACCCTCACTTCTACCGTCCGAGTTTCATGATGGCGAGGATTTTGCCTGCTAGACGGTAAAAGTCGAGGCCAGTCGTTTGTTTAATCGAGCGAGTTATATCTGTACATGTATGTATACACATTAGCATGTTGTCTACTATTGTATTTTGTATGCTAACTAGATAGCGACTAGCATCATAGACTCGGTTCAACTTATATGTACAAAGCAACGAAACTTGGACATTGTGCCAATTTGATGGGATTAACTAACAAAAAAAAGTGTCTTTTATATGTCTGTATGTAGTCGTCAACAAAATTAAAATAACGCCACAAAGGATGAAATCCGCCATGGTGGTCACAATGACTAGGAGGACGGATCTAGAGCAGGCGATATGCAATAGACAGAAGCGAGCGAGTTGATGAAGAATTTACTATGTACATACTTCAACCTGTTGATCCGGCAGTTGATATAAGCCGACTCTTTGTACACTAGGGTTATATACTGTTTAATAAGGGTTCGTTGTATGAAACAACTATAAAGACTTACATTATGCGATTTAAATACATGACATGCAAACATTCTAATTTGAAGCATTTATTATCCCCATTCTCTAACTTCACATGCTTCGTATTATTGAAAACTAAGACTCCTGAGAAAATAGGTGTAGACACAGAAAAGTCAATATCTAGAGCAAATAGTAGCAAACGAATCCTGCTGCATGTTAATGGAAAAACTCTCTACAAGTACATCGGGACTTATATTCCTTTGGCTTGTATTCTTGGCCCGAGGCCGAGCAGAGAAAAGGAAGATGCTTGAAAGATTCATAGTTTGAAGAGGATGAATGCCCTCCACAATTCATGTTTTCTAGAAGTAGGATACCCCGTATGAGAAAAATCAGGGAAGAAGCCAGAGTAAGAGGCCGAATTACCAGCCGATAGTAGTGATTTGTCTTGTCTTTATGCCGTCAGCCCTTCTTCGGAAATTTTATCTTTGAGGAACTGTCAGACGTTGCTTGTGTGATAGTAAAGATTCTACCCATGAAACATGATGTCTTCGGCAGTGAAGTTTATGCGGAGATAACAATATACTTCTTGTTTTCTAGACAGGAAGTTATAGACATCTTTTTATTCCTTTCCTACAGAATCAACGTTTGAATCATGAAAAAAAAGAAGACAAAAAAATTGGCTCGTTGAACCTCGTCTTGCGGTTTGATGTGACCAGGGATGAAAAACAGAGTTAAACTCGCCAACTTGGCTTGTGCGTGTGAACGGGCCCAGGATTGTCCTCTTCTTACGCAGAGAGAGGAAAAAAATATTTTTAAAAAAGATGGAAGAGCTAGCTAGGCTAAAACGTGAAAGCTGTCAATGCAGGTCTGGTCTCCCATCCTCACCTCTCAGGCCATCTCCGGCACTCAGCGGCGAAGCCTAGTAAGAAGCAGGAAAGGGCCGCATGAACATGTTCTACAAATAGTTTAAGGCCTTAATTGCGCAATTGTTTCTCTTGGATATCTGGTGCCATGACCAAACGAGTCGACGGAGAATAATGATAATTAGAAGAAAAAAAAGAGTGCTCTTGCAAGCCTGGCTTCCCCTCCAAGTTTTCTTTCCCATGCAACCCTCCCAATCTATCAAACAGATGCGTGAGCGTCAGTACTGTCAAAGCGATCGATCATGCGTTCAAACAGATAGAGTGTTGGTTCGGTCCAGTTCGTTGTCTTATTTGTTAGTATATCTGTCTGCCCTACTGTTTGACTGGGCTGTTTATCTGTCGGTATGGCACCAGATCAACTGAATCTTCAGGCGTTGATATTCTTGTCTTTCTGACATTGATATTACATGGTATAGTACCGGTAATTGCAGTAAAAGAGACATCAAGCTTGAAAAAGAGCCGATCTTAATGCCTTGTCAGTCATAGTTTGACGATATCAGATATCAAGCCATATGTGTCCGATGATAACTAGATATCAGCATAGAGCTGAAGGGTGACAAGTCAAAGTCTCAGTATAAATTTTGAAATTGGACTATCATACACTTTGGTGCAATTCTGAGGAGAACTTCTGACTACTATTGCGAGGTCTTTTATGAGAGAAACTCACCGCTCACTTGATATCCTTTCTTGTCACCCCTCATCTCCTTCTCACCGTTGAACTGAACACAACTGAACACGTAACTTGACTCTCTATCATCATGATCTACCAACCTCATATCAATAAGCGAGAATATTAGTTCTGTCAACTAAAATCTTGCTGTATGCTTCATGAGATTATATGTACTGATATCAGGGTATCAGATACACCGTAAATCCACTCGGCATATGACCTACGAGAGTCTCCGAAACTACAAGACAGGCTTACATATCACTTCACTGTCTCTCATTCCCGTCACAGGATCAATTCTAGACGTACGTTATGTTTGAAATCCTTACGGCACCATAGCGATAGGAAGCTGTTCCTATCTGATTAGAGAGACGGCAGTGCATACATTACAAGGCCCATCAATAAGAAGAGGAGCAGTGGAATATATCGGCAGCTTACTACCCGGATGACATGGGGGAATAAACACCGATGCTACACTAGTTTCTGATAGAGATATTTGACACTCTAGCCAAGCAGAAATAGGAGACGTCGACAGAAACAGATAGTGATGAGCAGGCTGTATACCAACAGCAACAACAGCAACAGCAATCTGCTCTAGATGTTTGAATAGTTATAATATGCCTTGACATGCCCTTTTACTTGCATAGTAGCCATGGATATTGAATTCATATCCGAGGGGCTGACTTAACGGTGTATGAAAAGTTTGGTGGTAGTACGTGATACATTCAATATATTTAATGTAAGCTAGTACATATTTCTTTAATTCATATTCACTCTGATATCCTTGTCTGGCATGTTAAAGACAACCAAGTTCGCGGGTAAAGAAATATAATAATCAAGATAAAACATAAAACACATAGTAACGAAAAAAAGAGATAGAAAAAAACGCACATTGGTCCCCAGGGGCATCTTTGGATTCGCTTTGCTCCCCCGAGCCATGAACATGCCATCTTCTCCTCATATTCTCCTGACACACCCTGTCTATCTTTTTCTCTCTTGTATGATATGCGGCGGTAAGCAATGTGCCGAAGGGCAGTCATAGGATCTTGCGGTCACAGTGTTTTTGGAGTGTTGTACTTCTGAGTTGCTACTGACTATCACACACTAGACTAGCTAATGCCATTACGATCGTCCCCACATTGCCTTTTTGATTTTGTTTGTCTCTTAATCTCCTGCTGGATACAGCACCTTTGTGTGACCTGTCAGATGATTTCTTAATAGCGTCTGTGTTGCCGTGTGTCTGTGAGCAATTCGATATCAAGAACAAGAAGCGTTTGCCTAGTATGTTGCTAGTGAAATGTACTAGATAGGTAATATCAAGTCAAGCTACATATGGTTCTTGTATAAATGTATATCTCATGATCAATATTACAACACTTGGTTGTGTGTCTATGGTTATATATGGCATATCCCTCTTCCACACGCCACAATTTGGCCCCCGTGGAGAATAGGATTCTGAGCTTGATGGCTTTGACCGCCGCACTTTAAGCACAACAAGTGGCCAATAGTTTGATTCCAGAGCCTATTTAAGGATGTCTCATCACGAATTACTGGATACGGTATCTTGTCTTAAGATGGAACCAAAGTGATGAGGGGGCCGTAGTGACAGAAAGCTATCTTCTGTACATAGATATAGTATCATCGGCCTCGATCGATCTGGATTCAAAGCACACTATTAGCCGATAGTTGCGTCTAGCGCTGTTTCAATGTGGCAAGATGATAATATAGCAATAGTGTAATGCTGTAACGACCATATGTTTGAATGTCATGCCGCCATCATGCATGGATATATGGATAGGAAAGGCACAGTTTAGATAGTCTATGTCGAATATTGGCCAAGTACACACATATAAAAATATATGGTTAGCTTGGCATTTAAAGATAAGTCAACGTCACTAGTTAGCGCCAGGGTGAAGTACTTTGCATATCTCACATACATGTACATGTAGTTCTAGTCATATATTCTACTTGATATATTTGGGGGCCATGAAAATCTACAGCCCTAGACAAGATTATGGAAAGTCAATGTTTTTTTTTTTTTTGCTTGCGGGAGGAAGAAGCGCCCAAAAAAACGACATAGCCAAGAAAATAAAAGAAACAAGAGTAAGAAAATAAAGCTTTGAGGCCGCAAGAATCGGTCCCGTCTGACTCCTTGAAAAAGAC
>RHDR01000683.1:0-16378 GCA_009806295.1 Davidsoniella neocaledoniae
CTTCAACATAGATAATGATAGGGCCATTGATCTGATTATGCAGGCAGCTGATGCCCTGGCTTTAGCAGCGGAAGACTACTGTCTATGTTCTGGTTTTGTTTTTTGTGAGGTTTTAGTTACATTTTTACGTCTTTTCTGTGGGCGTCAAATACATTATTGAAGCTTTTGGTATACACATGTATGTTTTTACAGGCGATAAACAGGAGCTTTAGCATTGCACATTATATTTTTTAGCTTAAATTTCACTCATATATATACATCTTCATAGCTCTACAGCTCCATAAGATTAATGAGAAAGAAAAGGATATTTTGCCAGCTGGCAGCTTTGAAAGACTAAGTGAGGAGTACTTATTCTTTTATGGGCTAAGTACCTTTTTGAAAGCCCCCTGCTATTTGTGCTGAAGTATCAATGTGCGGTGCTGAAGTACAAAGTCCCAACGGTATGCACATATATGTCCGATAGGCTGGCTAGCAAGGGGCATCGAGAATGTAGCATCATTCACAGCGGGAATCGGTAGAGAGTTCTTCTGTCAGTGAGAACTCATCTCTATGATAGACCCTAAAGTATGTGGTATAACTTATTATTCGCCGTCGTATTGCTGTGGGATGCCAGCAGGTAGACGTTAAAGAGATAATAATAATGATGATAACGTATTATGTACCTAGGATGGTATAATAACATGAACAGACACACGTACCTTGTTTCTAGTACCTTACCTGTTATTTTCTATGTATAAAGATGTGATATCTATATACATATATTATGTCATGCACGAGAGCATATTCTCTATGTGGTTATGAAGCTACATACAAACAAGACAGAAGAAACGGAACGAGCGTCGGCATGACCACAATGTTTACTAGGCTTATATGCATGCAACGCCAGCATACAAATACAACTCAACCCACACGGGATTGGAAAATGTCAAATTAACATGGATTGAGGATCCGGAGCAAATGGGATAGTAAAATCGGCAAAAGGAGGGGCAATTCACAGCAGGATTGTGTTGGATCTGGGCCACAGAGTTCTCGGCTTGTGCTTCTAGCCTTGGTTACGGAACACGTAACGTACAAGGCCTATTAGTTATATTCACAGAGCGTATTGATTTGTATAAGTATGAGGTAATGAGGATATAATTCTCCCGAAGCTCCGGTTAACACACTAGCTGTATACAGATATATCACATCACTTTTGCCACCAGTGCTAATTTGAATAGCTAGTTAGTTGTAGACTTGACTACGATAACGTATTCTTATTAATATAACTAGTTTACTCGTATTACTGCAAACGTTTACCATTGTCTATATAGATTGCCCCATGAAAGGGATTACTAGGCTTGAAAGGTCACTTTTGTAGTGAAACCATGGTTACGATAGGAGACTGTCAAACTGATAGTTATGATCTTGATGTGATTCCATATTTAGTTGCATTGTAAATTGCACCCTTTTAACGCCTGTAAACTTAGTGGCTCGGCACATAGATGTAAAGGCTCCAACCCGTGAATATAGAAACTAGTAGAAATTAAGCTTCTCTGCATGCCAAGGTTATGCCGTTGCGACGCAACGCCTAGATCTAATGATATCTCGATCTACAAAATTCTATATATAGGTATATCCATGTCTCTCAATATATATACTTGAAGAGAAGCAGATATCTAACGTCGACGTAAATTACTCATTTCTATATCGGAGTGCCTCGGCTCATCATCTGAGGTGCGAACTGGATGGAAGCTGTATCTCGTGTTCACTGTAATATTATTGGTATCAATACATGTACCTTTTGTTTCCTTCAAATATAACGCCAGATACTTTAGGGTTTGCATAATTAGTATGTGTTTGTATGATGAAAGGCAATTATCGTGACTTACTGCGCAAATAGTAGAATATACAATCACTAGGATGAAAGAATATCGGTGTAACAAGAGATCTATCCTGGACATACTAGTTTCTGACAGAAAGGCTGAGAATATTCCAGCTGCAAGGAATATTGGGCTGCCGAAGATATAGCCTACGCTACCAGCACGAATGCTATTTGGGAATATCTCGGTAGCATAAACCCAAAGTACTGGACCTAGGCTGATATTGTATCCAACTTCGAAAAGCAAAGTTGTGATGACTGACATCATGTAATGATCACCGGTAATACTGACAATCTTGGTGCTGTTAGTACAGATAGACAATTAATAAAATATGATAATGGGTGACTTACAAGTGATTGTATGGCCAATATAGCAACTCCTGAGCAGACAAGCGTTTCCGTCCCCAGCTATCTATCTTTGTAGCCACCATTAACACAATACATAGCTGAAATAGGGTCTCAAATATCTTGGAAGATACAGCGGTATCTATGGACGTGCCTGCCTTTTCAAGATACCATGGTAGTCTGTCCTCGATGGCCCATTGTAGTCGGCCCTGATTTACGAGGTATCCCATCGTATATAGTCCAACTATCGACTTCCATTCGCCGAGGAAATGTGAGAACCGATCAACTGGTGCTTCGAAGCTCTCCTCAATGTCAGAAACCTCTTCCTTGATTTGCTCAGCATTGCAAACTCCTTCATGGAGCCAAGCCAGGGTGGCCATTGCCATGACCCGATTGCCCCTCATAACAAGCCATCGTGGGCTACGTCGGATATCGTTAGTATTTGTTGTCTATGAGTGTAATGTACTGGTCCCTATTAACATACCTCTCAGGGACAAATGGGAGGCCTACTGCGAAGAACATAACTGGCAACCAGACCAACATTGCCATAGCTCTCCATCCGAGGTATAGGCCCCAAGTTGATGTCCAGGAATCTAGCACATACCAGACGCTATAAATAGGTAAGTTAGCACATGAATTTATAGACTTGAAGTCTTAGATATGTTTATCCATAGAAAGAAACACTCACATCTGTCCAGCTGTGCATCCGAACACAAAGCCAGCATATGTCAATGTGACCATACGTCCACGTATATCAGGCCGAGAGATCTCGCAGATATACATCGGGATCGAGATTGTCAGCAACCCAATACCGCTGCCACCAAAGCATCGGGCCAAGACCATCATTATAAATGCCGTCAATGAGGATGCCGATGCTTCAAATCCAGCAGAAATTCCGATAAACGCAAGACCGATAAGGCATGTATACCGAGGGCCGACGACTACATAGCATTGTGGACCGGTAGTCAGACATACCATAGCAGCTGCTATATAATAGATTCCCATGATGATCTTCTTCTGAACATGCGACACCTGACCCATTTCGGATTTCCATCCTGGATGAGATTTGATGCCGCGAAAAATTGTCATTTGATAGCTAAAAGCAGCTGTTAGATATATTGCTATCATTCAAGTTTTACTATACATGCTCTGTACCCTATGATACTTGCGCCGATGGCAAAGAAGAGAGTCAACAGGTATAGCCTGTGATTACCGGGGGCTTTGGCCATTTTGGCGCTTGTGTATGGTTTAGCCTAATGATAGAGTTTTTGAAAAAATAATCTTCATAAGTAAATGGGCGATAGACGATGGTGATCTGATACCGAAGCGACCGAGAGAGGTTTGAGTGATTGAAAATAGAAGGTGAAAATTTCTAGTCGTATTCTAGTTAGATTAATCACCTGATACGATAGAATGATACAAATGGGCTTTGGATTATAGAGAGTATTAACTATACCTAAGACAGTAGGAAATATGTTTTCCGTTCATATATATACATGGTAATATTTTCTAATGATCTTATCAGATCAAGATAAAATTGAGAAAAAGATAGGTCACGATTGTGACTTTAGATATCCTAGCACCGTATTTTAGCGCATGTATGTGGAGAGATTCAACAAGTGAATGGCTAAAAAGATGCCAAATGTGACTCGTAATTGCATATGTGTATATAGGGTATTCATATAAATGTGCATTTTGGGTTTCAAGATGTAATATGAAGATAATTGATTCTAAAGAAAAAAAATGCAAGAAAACAAGAAAATGCGTCCGAAAAATAACTCCGTCCAGCAATAGAAAGATATAGAAGGAAAAATAATAAAACACCGCCAATTGAATATTACAAAACAAACCGAGCAACAAAACAAAATAAAAACATGAGGCCATATATCTATTTATGTATATTGCCAACTTTTTTTTCTTCGGGTTATTTTGTGTTTAATGCTAGTTCTTGTCCGAGTTTAGACTCTTGAACCTAAAATTAGCATATCAAAGCTCGAGCTTGCTCCCCTCCTCTCCTCGCATATAATTACATGAACTTGATAGGGATTTTAGGCGGTGGCACCGGCGTAACTTTTCGGCAGATAGGATCGTCTCGGATCAATCGTGAAGATGTCGTCGATGTGGGCATTGAAACCGTGATCGAAGTATTGGCTGGTACGATGTTCTTAGTAGATGGGGGTGATGTCATAGTAGCCCGCGTATGCTTCATTTCCCGCTTCTTTTTGGGCACAGGTAAGAATGATCTGGCACCAGCAGAAATTGACGAGCTGCTAGTGTTAATCCCGGCCATTGGGATTCTAGGAACAGGTATGGGCATCTGTGAAATTGAAGGTCGTCTGAGACTTAGTGACTCTGTAGATGGTGGTTTGTTAGATGAGGTTCCGGATGACGTCGAATATAGAATGTGCTTGCTAGTACTAGGCTTCATGACTGAAGAAGAAGACTGTTTCCTCTTCTTGTCTTCGGTAGTTCCGTAGGCTACACCAGCAGCATTTTCTGCTACGCTAGATATGGAGGGGAGAGGGCGATTATTGGCTTCAGTAGAATTTGTAGCTTGACGACTAGAAAAGCTAGTAGATGACTTGGGTGGCCCATGCGATAGAGCGTGGATACGAGGGGAGATCATTGACGGTGATTCAACTTTGAGACCGGACTTGTTGTGATGGGGCTTTTGTTTTCTAGAGGTGGAGATTGGCGAGTGCAATACCTCTTGTTTAGACTTCTCCTTCTTTTCTTTCTTCGCCTTCTTGTCCTTTTTGTCTTTCTTGGGCTCTTGGACTGCGAGTCCTGGAATGACGGGTGGCGGGATAGGCGTGTTGCTAACCAGCGCGTTGACGGTCTTGTCCTTGCGCTTCTTCTTGGGCTGATCATCAGCTGTGGCTGTCTTGAGCTTGCGTTTCTTGGGAGATGGCGGTGCTGTCGTCTCTTCGTCGGAAGTATCGTAGGTCAAACGTCCCATCTCGGCATCTTCGGGCACACCGAGAGGGCGGAAGCGCATCTTTAGACCCTTTGGTTGCGGGCGGTAGGTCTTAGCAGCAGGCGTGAAGGCGTGCTTAGAGATAGTAGTAGCGGGGACAACACGGCGCAGATTCAACACAGTGTCGGCCTTGCGGATTTCTGTGGTTTAATATGGTCAGCTTTTGCCATGTCGAGGTTTCATGGCACATTCGAGCACTACTTACGGCACTTGTACTTGTCTTCCTCAGGACCACCGGGGATCATGAGAGCAACTCTGCGGCTGGATGCGATTTGGTCGATCTCGACTGAGAAGCTTTCGTTCTTGTGCTTGAAAACAGCCTCACCGGTAGCAAGAGCTTTGTCCAGAGGAATTTCCATATTCTCGACAAGCTCGACTGGAACGTCAGCAGGGGCAGTGAAGTACCATATCTTCTGTCCATCAGAGGCATTCTGGAATAGTTTCGCTAGCGCGTCACCTTCCGCAGTACCAACAGATTTACGCAGCAAGAAGTCAGCATTGATGACTTCCGGAGGTGCACCGGCAGCCTTGAGTTCACGCTCGCTAAGCTGGTTGAGAAGCTCCTTGCTGTTTGATTCATCTTGAGCATCGTCCATTTCGACATCTGAATCGGCAGTAGCTTTATCTTCATCTTCATCTTCCTCCTCCTCTTCAAATTCCTCCTCACTGCTGCTTGATTCGGCCTTAGGAGGAGGGGCAGGAGCAGCTTTCTTGGGCTCGGCCTTCTTCTTCTCAGCGGGCTTGGGCACTACGGGAGCAGGTACCGGAGTGATCTTGTTCTTGATTTGGGGTTCACTGGAGCTAGAACTATCGGAATCGGAGGAGGAGTCGGAATCACTCGAGGAGGAGGAGTCAGATGAATCTACGCGGTCGTTGCTCTTGAATTGGGTAGGAGTGGCCTTGAGATTAGACTTAGTAGGCTTGACGACGGAACCGGGAGTGGACATAGAGCCACCCAGAGGAGTGTCGCTGATGCTTACGCGCTTCTTGGCACTTTCAGTGACTTCTTTATTCTTGAGCCGTGACGGGAGATCGGCCTTGGGAGGTTTCTTGGGGGTCGAGATCTGCTTGATTAGAGTGCTTTCGCCATCGGACTCAGAGTCGCTGGAACTGCTGGAAGAATCGGAGTCGCTGTTATCGGCACGGCGAGACCCTAAGATGCTCTTGACCTGGTCCTTTGCCGCCTTTTTTGAGCTACTGCTCTTCATTGCCGAGCCCATCTTGGCGAATAATTGGTGCAATGGTCCTGATTTGGGTAAACAGTGCTTCTACTATTAAAGGCGGAAGACTTTATTTCAGTATTGGCTTGACCAGGTAGGCAAGATATTGGTCGGAGAAAATCTCTTTCGGTAGATATAAATAAGTGCTTGCTTAGAAAGCCGTCGAGATGCGATGGTAATGAGCCTGATAGGGCGAGGCGTGGTTGACGATATTTTCAAGGCCAACACTTAGATGGCTTGCCATGAAATTCGAGTTAACTTTTTTTCTGGTAGTTTAATTTTTTTTTCTTTTGGGCGGTGAGCAGCTCTGGGGTAAGTTGTGCTTTGGCTGGGTGTGACTCTACTATAGTAGCATCATAGGAGAACCAATAATAATCGTCTAGCTTAGCTAACCCCATATATCTGTCGACCACCTTCCATTTACAGACATTTTGCCGCCCTAAGGGGTATACTTTCTGGCAACAGAGACCGTGTGTCTAGCGGGAAGTGGGGACTTGGCTGCCCAAAAAAGTTCAATTTTGATAATTCTGCCGTAACTTTTGTTCCACCGCCTCCAGATGCCTGCAAAACACCAACAATCCGGCAAATAATTCAATCTATTTGTAGTTTAACTTACTTCAGGCTTCATTCATTCTTATACAGGTTTGACTCTGGCTACAATTTTATGGCTACCCAGCCTATTCTTTACTTAGCCGTCATACCAAGTTAGCTCACTGATTTCAGGCTGCTACTGCCTTCAAATGTAGCGTCTTATCATCTTTGCTCAATTTTATTTTATATACAGCCAACAAGTGTTACAATGCCCGCCCCTAATAAAAAACGAAAAGTTGTTCCTGTTAGCACTATGAGTGCAGCATCAGCATGTATGTCTTCTTATGATGAATTATATATTAATGAATATTATGTGCTGTGACTAACTGACCGTATTCATGAATAGTTAGCGCCATGGCGGCCAGAAGACAACAACAAACACAGGAGCAGATACTTGATATTCCTACTGCTGCTGCTGCCTTGTTATCTGATAGGCCAACTCAGCAGAATCAGGCAGATGTTTCTACTGTTCCAGGATCAACTAGAAATCAAAGAAAGAAATCAGATGCTGGAGTCACATCTAATATTGCACAGCCTGATGCCTCACAAGACACACGCAAAAAACGGCTGTCTTCTGGAAATTCCTCTATTCCGGGGACAGGCTCGGCTTCAGCTGGTTCTGTAGCTGGAAAGCGAAACATGTAGGTTTCCAGATGTTATTGGCAATATTCACGTTTATATAGGTCTAACTTTGCTATAGGCTGTCCCCATTTTCCCGCTCAGTTGTGTCCCCAAGTAAACAACCGGGATATAACTTTCAAATGAGCACGTTTATTGCTTCTCTGTCAGACTGGTCTAATAAACAAGCTCTGGTGTATTTTGATCTGGATAAAGACGAGGTAGGTTGCTTCACTCAGTGTATGCATATCAAGTCTAACATCTCACTAGCGATTTACCATCGTTGGTAGTTTTGGCATCAAAGTCCACAGGGGAGAGGTTACTATAGCGGGTGCTATACTTCGCCCAGGCGATACAACACACTGGATTTGTGCGCCATTATGTCATGCAATTCCAATCGTTCGATGTTATCAAAGTGCTACTATAAACATAGTATCTGATTCAGAATTCCATCAGTTACGACATCTCGAGAACCTTTCTCCTTTATTTAAAGACATTTGGCCAACCGTCGAAGAGCATACCTTTCGTATCGTAAGTACTGATCCTCTTGATTAATCTAGCAAAGGTTACTAACAATTCACTGTTAGCTATACACCGAAGATGACATTCCCAAGAGAGCAACAATACAGCCTTTAATATCTTCACCAGAGTGGAATAAGAAGCTTGCGGACATCGTAGCATCCAACATCAACAAAAATCCCATCTATTTCATATGTGGTCCTAAGGGCTCTGGAAAGTCGACTTTCACTCGGCTTCTTGGCAACAAGTTAATATCGACACAGCTTGCCAAGTTTCATAGTGAGCAGAGGAAGACCACTATTAGGGGTGTTAATATTGTCGATATAGATCCAGGCCAGGCAGAGTACACACCTCCAGGATTGCTATCTCTTGTCCATATCAAGCAGTTAAACACCGCGCCTCCATTTGGTCACCCCTGGACAGATGCTGGCATGGGTAGCGAGCTAGTGCACAGCCATGCTTTTGGTGCCCTGTCCCCGGGTGCAGATCCAGAGCTCTATCTGAATCTTGCATTCGATCTTTGTAGTAGAGCAAAGGGGGCACCAACGTTGATCAACACGCCTGGCTGGACATTGGGAACCGGCTTGGATCTTCTTATGGGACTAATATCACGAGTCCATCCTACCGAAGTCATCTATATGTCTGAAAATGGACCGGCAGAAACTGTGGAAGGCTTGAAGTCTGTTAGTCGAAAGACGTTTTTCGCACTACCATCTCAGCCTTCAGAGATCAGCCCGCGTACTTCGGCGCAACTCAGAGCTATGCAAACAATGTCATACTTCCATTGGAAGCCTAGTTCTGTAAACTCCATGCGGCCATCTTGGGCCCTAGAGCCACTATCTGAAGTCCCACCTCTTGTTGTTAGCTACCAAGGGAGACTTCGTGGCATTATGGGTATCATTTCTTATGGAGCGCAAACACCTGCCAACCTTCTAGCTGAGTCTTTGAACGGCATGATCGTAGCTATCATTCGGATTCAGGATCCTCTGGCATTCAAGCCATTCAAGGATGCCAGCAATCAGAACGGCCATATTGACATGCAGCTTGATGAGCCTATCCCCAGCTCTATCGATGCAAAGTATGATGAAATTTCGATCTCGTATTCCCCAGAGGGGCTCCCATTCATCCCCAACCCAGACAACATGTCACTAGATTCTCAATACTCGTGCACTATCGGTCTCGCACTTGTCAGAGGCATCGATACAGAGACTTCTACTTTGCAGCTCTTGACACCGATCTCTCTTGAAGCTGTACGGGGGCTCCGGCAAAATGGGCAACGGTTAGTGTTGTTGCATGGCCAATTTGATGCACCAACATGGGCATATACTGAAGATGTCTATAAAAAATCGTTATCGTTCTCAACCAACAAAGAGAACTCGAATGCACATGACGAACCTACAGATAATTCCCAAGACTCTGACAATGAGTCTGAAGCTAGCGTTGTAACAACTGTAAGCCATGAAGATGGTGACAGAGCTAGCGATGTCATCGATCAAGACCTGCCATGGGTTGATATCCTTCATGGAAACCAACGCCGGCCCAAAGGCTCCCAAGCATGGAGAGTACGTCGTGATCTTGGCAAAGGAAATGGTGGTGGTGACTAAGCTTACCATAGCGGTCTACTTTGAGAACCTATTGCTTACTGTGAATTACGTTATAAGCCCCCATAGCAGCGTATCTCCCGCAACGGCATTGCTTTTTCTAGGATTGTCAAAATTCTGTTACTCTGCTGGTAATCTGTGGAATTCTAGAGTTACGCTGTAAGAGGGGCTGCAATCCTTCTCCAACTTCTGGTCGACGACTTTACGATTAACCTCTACACCTAGTCTATAAGCGATATTGTATCTCACTAGGACCAACAATTTTGCAACTCTCGTCACTTACAAACAAGCACTTTACCCTATCGCACTATGCTATCAATCATACTTTCTATACATGTCTCATATATATATAAAGCGACAGCCTCTTGGCTCAACAATACGCCATAGCTTTCCCAACGTACAATATCGTGTATAGATAAAGCCATAGACCCAAGAACCACTAATCATTGATACTGTGCCGAATAGGCCAGGGGTGTGCGGGGACAATGATTACGGCATTCTGCGCCTGTCTTTCTAAGCGTTTGAAATACAAAAACTCCATTAAGAGTGCACGTGTAACATTGGTTCTTGTATAGCAAGAGGAGGAAATTATGTATCTATGACTGGAACTAATAAATATCTTGTATATAAATACATATCGTGTATCTACCTACTTATGGAACTATCTTACTTCATCTTTATACATACCAATATACTCACTACCACTAGTATATACTCACTTCACTATGTCCTCTACAAAAACTTCAAAATGCGACGTGCTCATTATTGGAGCAGGGCCAGCCGGAATGATGCTCTCATTATGGATGGCGAGAATGGGAATCAACGCTCGTGTAGTCGATAAGCGTACCGACAAGATATTTTCAGGACAGGCCGACGGCTTCCAAGCACGTACTCTCGAAATCCTTGATTCCTTTGGGATAGGCGAGCGCGTCTGGAAAGAGTGTAACCGATTATATGGTAAGCGCTAGTTTCTCCGCCCATAGAATGATATCCTTTGTTGAGACTTACCAATATGTACTTATAGAGGTTTGTTTTTGGAGTCCTGATTCCAATGGTGCTATACAGCGCCACGACCGCACCCTCGATTATGTCCCGGGGATGTCACGGTTCCACGAGTGCGTGATACACCAAGGACGCCTAGAGCAATTTTATCTAGACGCCATCCGCGACTCTTACCTGGCGAAGTCGCCTGATGCGCTCAAAATCGAGCGCTGTGTGATGCCTACAAGTCTCGAGATTGATAAGGCTATCGTTGACGATGAGGATGCTTATCCGGTGACAGTCCACTTACAACATCTATCTGAGGAAGAAGCCACGCCAACACAACGTCTTAGTAACTTGAGTGATGGAATGTTCCGCAGCAATCTCGTAGCAGATGATACGCAAGATGTTGCAGAAAGCTCAACACAAAAGAAAGCGGAGGAGGAAATTGTGCAGGCTAAGTATGTCGTTGGATGTGATGGTGCTCATTCATGGACCCGCAAGGTACTTGGAGACGAATACAAAATGATTGGAGAGTCCACAGATTATATCTGGTAAGTCAAAGGCCCATATGACATTACTGAATCATGAGCTGATAATACCTATTCTCAGGGGTGTCATGGACATCATTCCTATCACTGACTTTCGTAAGTTACCTAGTAGCATATGATATCACCCTACTATAGATAAAGTTATCACTAACAACTTATATAGCTGATGTCCGCAATCGATCGGTGATTCATAGCGAAAATGATGGTACTATCATGGTGATTCCCCGCGAGAACAATCTTGTCCGCATGTACATCCAACTCAACGAAATTTCAGTTGGTTCTAAGGATGGCGGCAGAGTTGATCGTTCCAAGATCAGTCCAGAAATCATCATTTCTGCGGCTCGCAAGATCATCAGTCCCTACAAACTAGAATATCATTACTGTGACTGGTAAGATTACAGTTGATCTAATGTCGAGGCTTTTGAGAATATAAATCACTAACACTAACTCATAATCACTAGGTGGACGGCGTACCAAATCGGACAACGAGTGGGCAACCATTTCAGTAAACAAGACCGAGTTTTCTTGGCTGGCGGTAAGGAACATATTCATCTCCCAGTCTACCTCTTATGACGTTACTAACACTTATAGATGCCGTTCACACACATTCGCCTAAAGCCGGTCAAGGCATGAATGTGTCGACACAAGACACGTACAATTTGGGTTGGAAGCTTGGCTTGGTCTGCAAGAAGCTCGCTTCATGTAGTATTTTGTCAACTTATGAGTTTGAGCGTAAAGAGATTGCTCGACAGCTCATTGAGTTTGACCAGAAGTTCTCGAAGTTGTTTACAGGTCGTCCAGCCAATGATATCTTCGATGAGACGGGAGTCTCTATGGATGAGTTAGCCAAGACGTTCCGTAAAAGTCACATGTATGGCCCCCTAGGATTCGTACTCTCTACACTCAAGGAAAGAAGAAAAGAATCGAAACACTAATGACATATCGGATAGGTTCACAACGGCTATCGGCATCGATTACGCGGATAGTCTCTTGACAAAAAAGCGGCCTATTGATCTCGGCGAAGCCCCAGAGGATACCGAGATATCTAAATGTCGTCCTGGCATGCGTATTGCCTCTCTCACCGTCCTCAACCAATGGGATGCCCGACCGTGGGAGCTCCAGCATCGCCTAAACAGCGACGGCCGTTTCCGTGTGATAGTATTTGGCGGCGACATAACAACTGCCGACACGACCAATCTTGCACGCACAAATGCCATCGGTGCCTTTCTCCAAGATACGCTGCTTCCACGATACGGTACTTTGACGTTAAGTGCTGCCCCAGAACATCATACTAATGGTGGAAAGTATCTTTCGGAAGAGGTACGTACTGTTTCTGTGATAGATGTACTGTTGATTCATAGCGGCGAACGCAAAGAGTTAGAGCCGCTCAAGACAGTTCACGATGTATACCACCCGTTCAATGAGGTATTGGGCTGGGACTACGATCACATATTCGTCGACGGCCCTAGTGTTGAAGGCAGACATGGCGAAGCATATAAAGGATACGGAATCGGTACTGAAGGTGCAGTCGTTGTAGTTCGTCCCGATGGCTATATCGGCTTAGTCACGGAGCTTGAAACATCATCGCATCAGGTTCTACAGGATTACTTCGATGGCATCCTGAGGCATTAAGTTAGACATTTTGTAGATATGCTTGTTTAAATGGTGATATTACCAGGTCTTTTCTAGAATATCCCAATACCATCCATGGCGTAGCTGCCTTATCCGTAAATGAGAAGTTTAATTTCCATCTCACATCATTGGCCCTAAGGGTTGTCCACCCTTAAATCTACTACATACTTGGATATTGAAAAGTGTCTTCTAGTGTCTTCTTTGTACCACCAGTAGTATGCTCTAGTCATTTCTACAAGTAAAATTGCTAGTTTACATCAGTATCGCCTATCTGCTTTCAGGGGGATACTATTTTCATTGAAGGTTATACTAAAGCGGGCTAGGAATATCTACTATTTGAGCAGATTTAGATGATCTTGCGCTTGTCTGTCAGTTTTATCGTGAAGCGTTTGAGTTCATGTCGTGCAAGTATTTCAGTATTGATGAGTTCTTTCCATTTGCCACCGGAGAAGTTACCCTCTACGTCGGTTACACCACCGTGTTATACCATCAAGCCTAGCCCCATTCGTCCATTAGGCCCGGTCAAGCCACGTATATAACAATATCATTGATATTGAAATATAACAAGCCGATGTACAATATGGTTTTAAGACTCTTATTTTGTCTATATAACATCAAATTGGCGAGAAATATCAGTAACTAGCTATTATGGAGTGAAAGATATAGAATTTTGGCCAAACTCACATTCTATGCCACAGATAGGACTGGCCAAGGTTACGCTAGGAGAATGAAGACTTTTTGAAGACTAAAAAAGTGGATACAGTAGTTCTAAACAACGCACGCTACATAGCAAGATTTGTAGAGGGATTCCTTATATGACTTGGCAGCCCAAAAAAACACTCAAAAATAACAAAATCTTCAAAAAGATGTTCCTCGAAAGGTTCGAATATCCAGTTGAACTGGAGCATCGGGAATTGAGCCCAATGCGGGGGTCGAACCCGCAGCCTTAAGATCAAGAGTTGTGCCTGTATACTAATGTTGGTTTGAAAATTTTAAGGTGAAAAGACTAAGTTCGAATGTGGCGATAGAGTGTAAAGCAAAGGTAATAGTAAAAGCAGTATAGAAGAAACAAGAAGAGCAAAAACCCAGATACAGCTGTAGAAACATCAAAAGAAAACAAAACAAACAAAACATCACCCATCTGCTCCTCAGGCCAGGAAGCCCTCCTCACAATCAACAAAAGCGTCCTCGTCCTGATTTTCCAAGTCCAAGGGACAGACTGGGAGTGTTGCACCATCACCCATGCGGCCTTCTCGAGTCACACCTCGGGTCACCCAATGGGCCTCAACTCGGGTTTGAGCCATCAAGATGCCCACGGTTCTGGCGAGCCAGGCTGAGGCTGATGTAGTCTTTGACATACGTTGTTGCAGTATCTTGAACGTAGTTTCAGATCTCGAGTCCATCGATCCGCCCTGGGAGAACACTATCGGGTAGAACTGCTCACCAGCTTTCAGAGGGGGGCATTTACCAATCTTGTTGTTATAAATCTTGTTCAGAATGGTGACTGCTTCCATTGAGGAGTGTTCCCCGTGAAGCGTGATGATTGTCAGGTCATAAAGCTTGCGCAATCCAACTTCCTCGAACCCCCAATCAGCTCGTCGGCCGGAGTCTTCTTCATTGTGGCGGAAGTGGGGTTCCAGGTCGTACAGGATTCCTGACTGGCGGAGAGCCTGGTGGAAGCAGTTTCGTACCATATCGTGGAGGCGGTGAGTTGACGCGGGCAGTGCTCCGTTGGCATTTTTGGTGGTGAACCCACTTAACAGTCTGGCGGCACTCTGGGCACGGTTTGTCCATCATGGGGTCCGGGAGCAAAAAATGTTCACTGGTCATACCCATAAGGAGGGAATCTGCAATAATCTGGCGTTTGCTGGTTGGTTGTATTCCCATCCATTGGTGTCCGATGAACGTCTTGTTATCACCGAAGTCCTTCCTTTCTGCAGGTGATAGACGGTCCCAAAGTCTGTCGTGTCTCATGCCGTTGAGCTCCCCCATGACTTCCTTCTGCCACCGCAGTCCCTCCGGGCGGGTCATTTCTGGGTTCCGGATACACTCCAAGTCGGTGTGGGCCTGGGCTGTTGCGACAGGAAAGACGACAAAGGTCTACTCTCGGTAGGACGGGGTTACCATATAATCCTAGGCTCATAGGTAAGGTCATTACATAGTCATGATATGGCTTAAGCGTGGGTATGCCTTTGATGCAACTTAGGATCAAGAATATGCTAAGGATCTCTATGCCGGTCGATCACTAAGATCCTAAACATGTTGGGCCTTTGACTTGGGTAAGTTGAGGGAGGCACCGAATTTCATGTCTACAAGCAAAGTGACCGTTGTGTACAGGATATCCACTTGTAAGCCGAGTACAGCAATATTTTTGAGATAGGCTATGCTCTCATCGCCTAGTCCTAATGTCTTCTTCAGCCTCTCCTCCTAAATTGAAGAAGAGTGAACCAAACACATTTTCCTGGCGGGCCCCTACAAGAACACAAAGCTGTAGCCATCATTTGTCACGAGAATGGTTTGCCCGTTGTATGCACATGCCGCTGCTAATAATAGATCCGCTCTGATGCTTCTCAATATCTCTCTTGCTCTTCTCTTTTCCATCGTGATAAAGGCATTGGGAAAATGGCCGGTGAGGGGGCGTTTGTTGCTCCTGGAGCGGCGAATCGGATCATCTCACGTAGTTCACTCAACGCCAAAACATATCTGATTTTGTCTAGACAACCCAAGAATGGTGAGCCGACTTCGCAATATGTGTACTAAATGTTTTGACAACAGAACCCTATAAGAATCTTGCTTGAGCACGAAGGCTTTCAGTAAACAAACCAAAAGAACTAGAGAATACTAGAACCTATTGGAAAAAGGATGACCTGGGAGTCAAAAGAGTATTGGTTGGTATGTAAGCTGAGAGAAAAATACTAGACACATGATAACTAAACGATGATAAAGTCTCCAAGTTATGAGTGACGTATGTAAAAAATAGTTAAAGATCCTAGCGGGTTTATACGGAGTATAATCAAGAGATCTACAAAAAGAACATGTTACACAAGTACTAAAAAACATACAACACCTGGTATTCCCACGTGGTCACCCACCGTAGTACTGATCGGGCGCTTGATAGTTTAACTAGGGGAGAGCGGACGGGATCCCGTGCTTTCTATCAGCTATGGTCGTATGTTGAGAATTTGGGGCTTAGAAGACATTATAAGAGAGGTGAAAAACGAGATGTAATAATCTGAGTGATTCAGGTAGACGATATATATAGCCAAGTCAGCTCAAGTCAATATGTAATAGTCTAAAAAGTTCCATAAGAATCTGAGAGGGAGAAAGACTTGAAATAGAGAAAATTGGGTAGATATACAAGTGATATGAAGGTAAGCAGGTAGCCAATTCAAAACAGACTCAGTGTTATAATTGCCAATTCATAACTATAAGCAAGTACAAACATAACAGTAACCTATTGAATTCACGGTTATGGGAGCATGTTT
>RHDR01000684.1:0-16309 GCA_009806295.1 Davidsoniella neocaledoniae
CACTCTCTCTCTCTCTCTTATGTTAGTATAGGTTTCCAGTCTGACGGAGAAGCCCATAACCATAGCATGTTTGGCTCCCCTTCATAATGGCTTCATAACGGGTTAAGCTCTATCCTCTCTCTCCATTCATGCAGAGCACAGTCATCAGTTACCAGGCTTTGCGAATCAAGCTATCACGGTACCAAACTACAGTCTGCATGACAGCAAAATTAGTAGTAATAGTACCATCAAGACAATATCGTATAGAGGTATTTACACTTCTGCGCTGTTTCTCTTCACAGCTTGAGGAATTTCTACCATAGTTTGTGCATATGATACTTACATAGTGTGGATATTGGCCTGTAGTGGTTCTGGTTCGGCAGTTCACTATAGGGCAGACAGAAAAGGATGAGTTCCATGGTTATGCAATAAAAATGTGAATAGAAGAGAAGAGAGAAATTGATAACCAATTTGTGGTGAGTGGCACTCGTAAAGTAAAGACTAATGTTATTCGGTATTGTATTGAGACAAATGTACGCACATGTAAAAATTTGGTGATACCTTGATGATTGACATGTAGGCAAAACTTAACGTCATTGATCATATGAAATATAGTAGAGAGTAGTTACCATTTACTGTGCTATATAGAGATGTATGTGATAGTAGATGTAGTTATATGTTTTCATATTGTCGTAGTTTCCTCTATCAGTTAGCATAGGCAAGAATGGATATTTGTTTACCAACAATGCTTCCTCTCAATTCGAATCATCACGACTGATCGTTTGAAATACTCAACTTCACCCCTCATTAGCTACATTCTATCTCGCGTCTATATCCCCTATACTAGGTATAATATCCTTCTATGACTTGGAAGAGTAAAACGCTGACTTGGTGTCATACTTCTCTAGAATCAACCATGGCCTACTCACGCAATTCTCATTCCAACTCACTCCAAGAATCAACTCCTCTGCTCTACACCAACACCGGCCACTCATCTAATGTAGATATCGAGGCTCAGCATCAACGTCCTTGTATCGATAGCGATTCTGATTCTGAGCACAATGGCGGTGACGGAAACTCGCAAATTGTTTATCCTCCCAACACGCCTGGTTTGCCACCTGTTGTGATGCCACAGCCCATCACACCCACTTTGCCTGCTCCGGATTCCTCTTCACCAGACGTAACTACAACATCTCCGCCTGTGGAGCACCGTCTGGTATCTGATGAGGAATAGAAGACTATCGCTACCAGCCTCGGAGCTCTGTGTGTTTCTGACGATGGAAGCAGTAGCCTTGTTCATCCTAATGTCGGCGCCTGGCCACCACATGGAATGCCACCTGGACTATACCGAGACGTGGTGTTTCACCGGACGAAGTACTTTTATTTGTACCATGCCATGAGTATGCTTCGGTGGATCGGGATGATACTCCAACTTCTTTTGGGTGCGTCTTTGACTGCCATGGGATCTCTAGACATTGAGGACTGTGTGATGATCACATCTATAGCAGGAGCTAATACCATAATTGCTGGCATTTTAGCTCTGATTCACAACAGCGGATTTCCCATACGTTACCGTTCGTACCGCGCAGAGTTTGTCCATGTCGAAGACTTCATTCGCGAGATTCTCGAAGGGGGAATTGTCAAGAATAGCATGACAACGGAAGAAATTATCGCTGAGTGTTTCGATCAGTATAGAAACGCCTAGGAGGTTGTCTTTAAAAACGATCTAGAAAACTCACCTGATTACATTCTTAGTTAGTCTCGTCATCCTTATATGCAGCGTACATCTGCTGTTATGGGCTATGGCCTAGTTAGACCAACGGCTGCATTACTAGCAGCTTCGTTTAGTTAATTTGTATCTGTGAGCGCGAAACAATCATTGGCTAAGACGAAGATGAGAGTAGGCGAGTTTTCTTGCTAGCTTTGTGTTGTTGTTAGCTTGAACTTTATCTAGGAGTTATAGCATGGACGCAATTGATGTAGCACAAACTTTAGAACGGGTATTGTTTAACCCTCTCTTATTAACCCTACTATATAAGTAACTATTTTGAGTATTATTCTAGAGTAAAATTAAGTTGCATTGTTTATTTTCAGAGCCAACAGATTAACCTCCTTATGGGAAACTTCATGAATGCTATTGAACAGCATGTGATTTGAGCTTCAATCCTACTAGCTATAAGCAAATGTCAAGAGAGCCGCCTTGATGATATCTCGACTAAAAGTGTAGGCTGGAATGTACGTGCCGCTTTCTCAGGAAGCTTATAAACAGGGAAGAAGCTATGTAGTTGCACTCAAAATAGTAGGAACATTAATCATCACAGCTGGAATGCCAATTCCGAAGCTTTGGCTGAGTGTTTTTCTATTTATTTTCCTACGACACTTTGATTATCTTTTTCTTTCTTCTTAGTCTCCTTCTTGATTTTGACGATGGTGGCGTGAGTTTTGCGAGTCTTATTAGTATTGTTTGCTTTGTTATTCTCCAATCAATGGTTTAATTCTGGACTCCGCTGTAAAGAGTAATTAGCTTAATTTGTCGCTGATTTCTCCATCTTTTCCCTCATTGATTATTTCGCTCATTACCACACGATCATTTTTATTTTGGCATCCTACCTCACCCACTACAATCATTTGGCACACTAACTTGCATAGTCGTCATATCACCACCGCCTACTACTATATCGCTTATTGGCTTCTACTTCTTATTGAATAATTCCGACCAGCCCTACGACGTAGTATCACGAGCACAATTGCATTTTTCCCCTACCTCTAGACGCTACTAGCTGCTTCCGCTTCCCACTCCGCTAGCTTTCCCCAATTCCGCTTGGACGGCTAGGCTAGGATCATATTCTTAACTGTAGCTGGTTTTTTCTGCAATTCGCAATTCGGCGATCAACTGTAACGCAACCTTGAACTGTGTCTTTTTGACCTTTGCTTTCAAAAGCCGCAAAACGACTCAGTCGGCAATATTGTTGCCTTTGAACCATGCTTTCAAGAACAGTGGTAAGAGACAGCTAGACTCACGGTGGTGACTGCGGCAGCTTGGGACCGGCACTGGCCCCTAAAGCCGAGCCGCCTATACACTACGGCCGAACGGCACCGCTGATCCTTTGATCCGTGAACAGAACCGTTGCTATACGCGACTCCCGTCGTCTCCGTCGTCTGCGGCCATCTCCCGGCCCCGAGCCCAGCTACGCATATTCCCGTCGGCGTTGCGCTCCGAGCTTCGCGGCTACTCCCAGAACACAACCTCGAACGCCGATCAGGCAACCCCTATCCCTAATACCGATGCCGAGAAAGTCAATGCTCCGTCACCGGCGCAAGCAGCGCCTGCTCGCAAGGGAGAGCCAGATCTTGAAAAGGCACTGCAGTCGGCTGTCGCCGGACCTGGTACCACGAAGCAGAACATCGATTGGGAGACGTACAAGTATACCGATGTGCACAAGTTTGATGACTTACCGGCACGCGGCTTTGGCTGGAACCAGCACATGATCATCAATGCCGAGCTACGCGAGACCCTAACCATGATGCTCCGGCAGTTCAAAGCCCCCATCATCTACTGCTTTGCCTACGGCTCTGGCGTGTTCCCACAGTCAAGCAAGGTGCGCAGCATAACCGATGAAGAATTTGCTGCCGTGCATCCGAAAGCACCGGTGGCCCTGAAGCAAACTCAGAAGTCGAACCCGAAGATGATCGACTTTATATTTGGTGTCACGCACCCACAACACTGGCATTCGTTGAATATGCGGCAGAACCCCGAGCACTACTCTGGCCTGGCAAAGTTCGGATCTGGGCTAGTAGCCAATGTCCAGGAGAAATGGGGTGCCGGCGTGTACTTCAACCCCTATGTTGTTGTCAACGGAATGTTGATCAAGTATGGAGTCACTAGCATTTCCAATTTATGCAGTGATCTGTCCAACTGGGATCACATGTACCTAGCCGGCCGACTGCAAAAGCCCGTCAAGATTCTGCGTGATAATGCCAGTGTCCGCATGGCCAACCAACAGAATCTCATGGCCGCCGTACGTGCTAGTTTGCTGCTTCTACCCGAGAACTTCACAGAGAAGGACCTGTTCAACACTATCGCCTCGCTCAGCTACATGGGTGACCCGCGCATGGCGTTGCCAACAGAGAACAAGGACAAGGTAGATAATATTGTGTCCAACAATCTCGTCAACTTCCGCCGTCTGTATCTTCCTCTCATCAACAACTTGCCCAACATCGATTACAAGGTGTCCTCCTCTAAGAATGTCGACCCTAATGACTGGGCCTGGTTGGAGAGCGCACAAGACCGCTCGCTCGCTCAGGACATGGACCCTCTGCGCCGTGCCAACATGGTCCGTCGTCTGCCGTTGGCTTTCCGCAACCGGTTCTACTTCCAGTACCAGAAACATTTTGGCATGACTAGAGCTGAGTTCAACGCACTCATGGAAGCATCGTCAGACAACACACCGGCAGGTTTCAAGCGGCCACAGGGTGGCGATTTCGAGATGCGCATTGCACAGGACTCGCCAGATAACCTTCATAAGACGGTCCGTGATACAGTGATCCAGTCTATCAAGTGGCCGGCGACGTCACAGAGCGCCAAGGGCTTAGTGACAGCTGGCTTCTCGCGCACATGGAGATACGTGGGCGAGAAGATGGCGCGGTACCGTGAAGGTAATGCCCAGAAAGAGGCTTCTAAGGGAGCCAAGGCCGAGACTACAGAGGCGTCTATTAGCAAACAGTCAGATGTGAAGGTTGAAGTGAAGGAAAAGGAGCTGTAGAGAAGAGGGAGTTCATTACATCAAAGCCTTAATATAGAATCAATCATCATATCAAACCGGTAGAGATTGCCACATAATCTGTTTTTGATCTTAATTTTGCCATGGAAATCTACCTGTCCCACTTATAAGGGAATCTAGATCTGATATAGAAGCCCTTTTTCCTATTTCAGACAGCTTCTTTCTCCAAGCTAAGTATGTTAGTAGTGCTCTATTTTGCCATGCAAAGACTGAGCTTGGTTAGCTGCCTTCCCATACGCGACGTTTTTGAAGTCCTATAACTTGATGAAAAGAATAGGTAGGTATATAATCATGAACTTCCGGATTTTTTATCCAGAAACCAAAGTATTCTTTTCATCAACTCAAATCCACAGGTTCGATATGCATAATATCGTTACAAATCCTGATATCATTGCTTATTGTATCTTGCCCTTCTTGTACTACATTCCATTATATTACCACAACACAACCACCAAACCGAACTTGAGATCTGTCCAAACATGGCATCGTTTATTTTTAGCTGGATCTTGCGGTGGATGGCCACTATTGGCCAAAACATCAAGGCATTCTGGACGACGCAGGACATTGATCCGCCCAAGGACTTCTACTGGATCGACGTGCACTCGTGGCGCTGCCGCCCGCGTATCCAGCTATGCCTTCGTTTTGTCCTCGTATCGACTGATATGATGTTAGTCGTACTGAGTGTCTGGCTATACGTGCTGCTGCGGTATAACCCCGGCTTCGCATTTTTCATCGTGAGTTTCTTTCCCTTTGCCTCATCCTCCATTTTCTATCTCCCCTCCTTTCTATGACACTAGCAGTTTGGGCTTTACTAGGCTACGATATCGTTGCCACTCGACTACTACGAGTTGCTGAGCGTCATTCCGATCCGTCTAATTCGGATCCCCGCTCTCTTCGTCTGGATCTACGATATCATGGTTATCGGCTCCGTCATGATCTTCTGCACCGTCATCGCTCTCAATGACTACTTCCACATGGATAAACTTAGTTACGTCGCCGAGAACCCCGACAATGCAAAGATTTACCTCATCGGCTGCGCGGTCCTGTGTCTTAGCAATCTCGCCCTGCGTATCGTCTTCCCGATCATACAGATTTCGAGCCGTGGTCCGCAGTTTGCTGAGACCGACTTTAGCCGCAATCGGGTCGTCATCGATCGCCATTGGCGTGTCGTGACTGAGCGTACTGAGCATGAGATGGAGACGGTCTCGATTTGAACGATTCTGGTTATGCTAATGAAGGAAGAAGGCATAGTGGGCAAAGTGACGGTGGAACTCTTGTTTGTTATTTCAGCTTGAGCATATTGGGAATAAGTTCCCCTTAGGGCATTTAGTGGCTCTATATGATTTATCTTGTTTTTGCATAGTTAGCGGGATCTGTTTTACAACTACTTTTCAGATACATTTTTAATTTTCGAGTCATACAGCTAGTGAATCGAATTTCATATGTTCAAAAGAAAGAATCAAACTATGCATAGATCTTTGTATAACCGCAGACGTATCAGATATTCACATGTATATATCCCCTCTTTTTAAATATCCATTTATGCCTTACGCTTCAGCAGACAGTGCTCACCCCATTTTCTCCGGTACTGTGCCGGCACAAAGCTGAGTTCTGGAATCCACAAGATACGTGCTAGCGGGTGAGTCCGTGCAGCATCCAAGAACGGCTTGCAGGTCATAACTTCCCATGTCTGCTTATCCGCAATATAATCAGGCTCAAAAGGCGGAAGAGGGTTCGGGTCTAGAGGATAGTGGGTGTCGACTAAGAAGCTGCACGTCTTGATATCGACGTACTTGGAAAGATCTTCCTTGTTCATATCGTTGAATCCAGTAGTTTGAAGCCATGTAGGCCACACGCCAAAGCCGACATTGGCTTCGGAAAACTCGCCGGGAAGCAAGCCTCGGAACTCGGAGCGGATGAATTTGGGGTGCATATCGCGAGGCAGGAAGTACGAAGATGGGAAACGGTACCATTCTTTGCCAAAGCACACAAAGTCACCTTCATTACCGATGCCCTGGTTTCCACTAGCTCCAGTACCGAGAGGTTCATAGATCTCCATCGGGGCAGAGTAAGAGCTGTACAGGTTATAAATGCGCATGAAGCCGATATCTGCTGACAATAGGAAAAGCGCGGCAATTCCGAGGGCCTTAATCTTAGCTGGGATCAAAGAGAATATTCCCTTGGGGTTGCCCGAGATTGATAGAACCATGTGAGTTGTCATAGCAGCATTGAGGGCCAAGAACGGATATGCGGGGTACATGAATCTCTCTTCCTTGTGAGGTTGCAAAGTAAAGATAGTGAACCACATGTAGAAGGGAGTCATGAAGACAACAGTACGCAGACCACTTTGGACACCGCCGACCGAGGGCCAGAAAAGCTTGTGAATGGCAAATACGGGGAGGCAAGCCATTGCCAGGATAAACCAGATGTTGAAGTTCAACAGCAGGTTCTTGATATAGAAGTGCCATGGCTCAGTGCCGTATAAGTCTGGACCTCCAGACTTAGAAAATATGTTGTACTTCACAATGTTCCAAGGTAGAATGAAGACATCGTGGTAGAAGAACCAGTTGACAGAAGTATCCACACCCTAAAGATATGTTAGCAACCAGGAAACGGTACGAAAAGGCAACAACGTATGTTCATGTTAGAGACCGAAGACTTACCACCAGGAGGACAGCTGCAACAGCCCCGCGTACTAGTCGAATAAACGCCTCGTACATTTCCGTGCCACTAGAGAAGATACCTAGTAGCAGTTCCTCGGCGATAAAGGGCACCATGAGCGCATATGAAAAAGGCCAACCAAAGATACCACCAATGGCAAACCAGAACATGCCCATCGAAGTATGAAGACCACCACGCCAGTTCATGAATGCGGCAGTCCCCAGAATCGCCGTGTACATGGCAAAACTGCTAGGTAAAAAGGCCGTCGATGCATGGAAGTAACCAGGAGAAAGGATAGATGCGATCAGGTAGATAATGGCGACACGGCCGTTAAGCGTCAATGTGATGGTGCGGTAGAAGATGGACTGAGCAAGGGCATAGACAAAGCACAGTGCGTAGCGCACAAAGTAGAACTCGGCAACCTAGATAGACATATGACATTGTTAACATAGTGTTCTGATGAGTTCCTGCAAAGCTGGGCGCAAAAAAACCGACCTTAGTAGGGAACGGGCCGAGACGACGGATGTTGGCAACAATAGCATGGAGAGAAATGTATGTCCAGTCGCGGATGGCAAACTCTGGAGAATATTCCCAAGTCTGGAGACCATAGCCGTGGGAAAGATAATGTGTGGGTTCCCAGTAGTTAAAGGTCTCGTCACAGTCGGCAATGGGCGAGTACAGCGCTGATATCAGGCCAGAGGCTAGAAATATATAGAAGGCTGTGATGGGCTTGATGGGGAACGGACTCGGCCTATTCCGCGGATAATTTGTGTCAGTCACTATTTCGATGTACAGTAGTGTTTGGAGAAGTCAACACAATATAATTGAAGTCCCCGATGGGTTGGCTATAGAATGCCTTAGATCGGGTCTTGTCTAAGCCAAGCTTTAAGACAACATACAACAACAGCTTGCATTGCTGAATTAGACAGACTTACTGTTTCTTTTTCGCATGATGCGCATCGGGATGCACATATGTGCGCTTTTCTGTAGGCGCCATTTCGACCAACCAAAAGAATTAAGTTTAATCAGATTCAATTAGCCGTACGATGGGGATGTTGTTCTTGCGTTAGTAGTGATGAATTCAGACGATCTGTCATTGGAGGTTGTTGGTGCATTTTCAGCTTCTCATAAATCCAGAGCTTGTTGGGAAGCTATGCTTTGACGCCACTACCAAGCCGAAAACAGTAAGAGCAAGGATTACTTCGCTTAAGTGGGTTGGTAAGCTGGAGTTAGGGTTATGGATAGCCGATAAGCAGATAAGACTTTTTTTTTTTTTTTGCGGTTTCCCCGTCAATGGTAGGTTTTTTTTTTCGTTTGCAAACAAAACTTTAGTATTGTGATAATTTTCACCATCTCATATTTCCAACTTTTGTCTTCCATCTAGTTTTTTCCTATCATTATTATCCCACCTAGTGTTCATTCCCTCTAAAACACTATAACGAAACTATCAGTAACTCAATTAACTTTGCGACATTTGCGACAATGTCGGGCTTTTCTGACATTCCCGGCCTGGGAAACCTTCCGGGCTCTGTCACCGAAGCGCAAGATACTGATTCGATTTCTGCCACTCATATTGGCGGTGACATCCAGATGGGCGATGACTTCACGCTACACTTGATGAATGCCCCATCTCACCCCCTAGATATTGCGTCTGGGCACGATATCACTAGTGCTCTCGAGGCCATGCTCGACAACTTCGACTCCATCCCGGATCTGGACTCATTTCCCACCTTGGAATCTCAACAACATGGCGCATTCATGATGTCCACAGACTTTCCCGGTGCAACTATCGAGCAAATTATCGAATCTACACCACTTCATATACCAACCGACAAAGTCATGGAGACTACCCAAGAGGTCATCGCTCAAGCGTCCGCCATACCTGAGCCTGTCGCTGCTGTAGAGGCCTCGAACGACATGGAAATCTGTGATGCCGTGCCTCAATCTATCCCAATTGATACGAAACAAGAAGACACGCCCGCGGAAGTGGTGGCAGGCCCTTTGACCAATGGCGAAGAAAACAATTCGAACAACCCTGAAGAGGCTGAAAATCCCGAATGGGAAGTTGATTCATCGCCCTATGAATCATCATCAGACTCCTCCAGTGACAGCGATAGCGATGATGACTCAGACGAAGATGAGAAATACGAGCTACTAGGTATCGAGGAAACTGCGCGCATCCTTATGAAAGCTGAAGGAGACTCAGACGACGATGCCGACGGACCTGGCAAGACCAGCAAGTATCTGCGCTCAAAGAACGAGATCGATGAGCAGTACGCCCCTCGACCCGATATCGTACTCACCGAAAACATGAAGATTGAGCCATTAGGCTTGGTTGAGCATATCGTCGATAATACCCTCGTCATAAAGGGCTTCACTCCCGCCGAGTACCAGGTTCTAGACAGCGGCTCTGTCCTGTGTCTGGGAGATCGCAAGGTCTTCGCCTCTATCGCAGAGCCTATCGGTAAGGTCCAGCAGCCTATGTACCTCGTTGGATTCCAGCAAGCCAATGAGATTGCTGAGAACAACCTCGAAGTCGGCACCAAGATATTCTACTCTGTTTCACATGCCAACTACGTCTTCACCTCCGCTCTCAAAAACCTCAAGGGCTCTGATGCCTCCAATATCCACGATGAGGAAGTTGGTGCCGATGAAATGGAATTCTCAGATGACGAGAAGGAAGCAGAGTACAAGCGTATGAAGAAGCAGAAACGTCGCGACAAGAACAACAAGAATAATGCCGGGGAGGCTGCTCCTTCAGGTCTACGCAACGAAGTCAAGCGGGACGAATTATCCAACGGTGGCCTTAACTACGACGACGATGGGTCGTACCGCCGTCTCACACGCCCTCCGGGCTTCGGCACTGCTGGCTACGATGCGCCTCAAGAGCATGCGCGAACTGAGTCCTCACACAGTGGATATCAGGGCGCTAGGGGTAGAGGAGGAGGTGACTTCCGCGGCCGTGGTCGTGGTAGCAACCGTGGAGGAAACCGCGGCGGAAGATTTGGCGATAATAACCGTAACCAATCATCGGCATTATCATCGCCATCGCGGGATAACAACTACTCGCAGTCTCAACAAAACAGCCAGAACCACAGAAGTCATGGCTACCAAGTATCTACCCCTCACCAACAACCACAACAACAGCAGCAGCAGCAGCAGCAACACAACATCAACAGGCTCAACAGGCTCAACAACAACAGCATCAAGCTCAGTTTAATGCTCTGGCTGCTAACCCTACACTTGCGGCGGCAATGGCTAACCCGGCCTTCATCCAATTCCTTGCCCAAAACATGGGAGGTCCACAGAACCAAAATCAGGGATCTGGTGGACAGCAGTAGAGAGGTTCATTATAGATTGTTAGAACAATCTTGATGACTATTTATCAAATGGAAGAAGAACAAATCCGGAAACTAAAAGGACGCGAGAATAGAAAGATAAAACGATAGCACATGCATTATAATACCACATTAATCTTTGACCACAATACACTCGACTATGAAAAGTAATTTGACATTTCGTTACACAAACCCTTGTGACCCGTAACCCTAATAGACATAATTTCAATGTCAATGTCAAAAGGATTGATTTGTGACTTTAAAATGCTGATGTATTTGTATCACGTAATGACACTTCCACGTAAGTGGCCAATCATTTATTCTTTAGAAGGAATGCCATAAATGTCACGGGGTATGATAGAAATAGCGTATTTCGATTGTTATAACAACAATATAGTGCAGTGGAAGCGATTATGAAGGGGTGCAAGTTTGAAGATTTATTGATTGAACCCCGTTGCAAGCTACGTTGCTACCGGCTTCATACAAGGTTGTGCTTTTGAAAATGCTATTTGTAGGTCATACATACATGTAATTAACACTGGTGATCATTGCGAGTTTAATATACTTAATATAAGCTGTTGTGAAACTGTGGAGTATATTTGATCTGTCTTTCGCGAAGAAGTGTGATTGACAAATCATGAGAAGTACATACAAATGTGTATATCTCAGCGAGTAAACATAGGGGTGGGCAATCAGAGAGATAGTTTCAATGTGACTGTAATTTCGAAATGGCACAAGACAGTAGCAATAAATGGAATGAAATGTCGTGCCAATGATGTCAATACAACAAAAAGGCCTTCATGACTTTACGAAACAGACCGGCTAGGCCTAAAGGTCTCAATATATACATATTTTTGTTTGGAGGAATACTTCTTGATATGGTATAATGAGAAACCCTTGTTCCAACTAAGTTTGCGGAGACTTTTTATATGACAACAACAAATAACTATGCAAAGTGAGAGTGTATTAGCAAAAGTTGATCAGCACTGGCGGCTGTCATTATTATTATGCACACTGTTTGTTTCGAGACAAGGACTTTTTGGACGGCTTCAAAACCAAAGAGTTAAAATATCCCCTCAAAAAAAAGACAATAAAGAAACAGAGGTTAACCAAAACTGGTTGGCAGATGTTCGCAAAAGATCCCGCAAATCTATTTCTTAATTAGTGAGTTTCTCAAACACAAGATTTGCTTTGAAAAAAAAAAATTGGAAGAGAGAAATCACAAGTGGGAGGGGGGACTGAGCTAAGCCATTGCAGATCTTGTACTGCTTTGAGCATAAGACGGACAAGGGAAATACGTTTTCTTGACAATATTTGAATATTCAATTGTGCATGTTGGCATCGGAGGATGTTTCAACATTACATTGATAATTATTTTTGAAATTACAACATGAGATTTATCATGGCATGGGATTTTCAAGTTGAGCATTTCATGAGACAAATAAGAATCAGGAAGGACAACAAAACATGGGAAACCAGCAATCTGTCGAACTATGACGATATCATCATTTTCTTGGCCGGCTCCACTCGTAGGGCGCCATCTTATTATCTATCTTTTCGTTGCTATTGTCTGAGAATGGAACGAGCTTCCTAGAAGAAACAAAGAAGGCTCGTATCACAATATGATCTAAACAAAAAAAACTGGACATCGATGTCTGTCTCTCTGGCTGTTAACCGGAGTTATTATCCATTATTACTCCGGGTGAGACAAGTAAGAATACAAAGCGTTGTAGGGCAGGCCGAAGACGAATCATAAGAAGCTAAAAGAGTCCACAATAGCATTGTAGTTGTACAGGCGAACAAGTTATGCTCTCTTTCTTTATCTTTTGTTTGCAATTTTCGTAGACATGAGAGACTTATCGGTGGCCACCGAATTGTGGCATCCAATGACAGGCCTAAATTTAGAGAATGAGTGTATTTCAGGATACCATGCAAAAACAAAAAATCGAGACTTATGGACATATATATTTAGGATCGTGAGATCTAGAGGTGGCTAAGAAAAGGAATAACAATTAGGGGAGGGGAGGGGAGGGGGGGGCTAATTGTGGAGATCTGAAAGTCACGATATATTTTATTTGTAGAAATGGCCGGAGATCTCAGTACTGCAAGTTGATAATTGTGCCGCATCGAGTATTATTTCTGGGATATTCATACCACACGTCATGTTTCGTGTGTATGCCACAAAAAACAACGGAGATATGACAGGGGTAGAGGGCCCTTTACTTAGAATCTAATCTTGTAAACATCTGAAATTGAGAGTAACAGAAAGACAACAGAAAAAGAACATAGTAAAAAAACAAAGCTTAAGCCACTAGAAAGCCCGTTCACATGACTTTTATTCATCTGGTTGTTTTAATGCTCTTTCTCACCATATGCTGCAGGAACCAGAAACTGGCTCAAGCATGCCTCTTTTTTTCTTCTTCTTTTCTTTCTTCTAAGGCCCTGGCTTTCGGTAGCTGGGTTGCAATTCTGGTGAGGGTGGATGGATCGCAAATGGTTCCCGCACCCAATTTTAGATATAGCAAAGATCAGAAAAGTACCGGGAAAGAAAGAAAAGATACAGTACATATAGAGTCAAAAGAGGAGAGGATAGTACAAGAGAAGCACGGCTCAGTTTCGAAATTCTGCGGCGGACAAGACGTTGCTGAGCGTAGCCTATCAACTGGTTAGAACACCGCTCATGTCCTTCTGAGCGAAGCAAAGGCTGAGTGCACAGCGCAGGTGTCAGCCAAAGCATAAGAAAGCATGATATTAGACGGACACGAGATTGGGACTATTCATGCAAGATTTCGCGGTAGGCGAATTTGAGGGTCTAGATGGAAGGTTGACTATCGTGAGAATTGTCCGAGTGAGTAAGCCTCGCAGATAGTTGTGGATTTTGAGTCAACTGTGGAGATAGAGACAGACAGATCGGATTATCTAGATGGGAAAATGATCATGCTACTTATGACGACGGCTTGATGACGACCATGGAAGGCGGCGCGGCGTCTGTGGGCTGTTATGGCGACACTTGACTAGCTTTGGGTGACATTTGCTAGGTTGCCTTAGTAAGATCCAGCAGGCTTTAGCTAGAGAGAAGATGTCTCCTGGAGAATTGTTAAGGTACGATAGGTAGTAAGGTAGCATTGGCACTGGAATATAAGGGGGCTACTAACAAGAGTAAGTTGATGATGCTTTGATAAGACCAAGACTCGCATAGGAAAATAAGATAAAAAATGCCAATAAAGCAAGCAAAAAGTAACTCTGCTTGATTCAACGTACTCGATACCTCCCCGGCCATCTGAAACACAAAGAACGCATGCGGGAAAAGGCGTAGTCTACAGGGTTCAGAAGGATAGAGGAACATGTACCCGATACATCTCGGGTGATCTGGGACTCTGATTGGCTTGCAGACCATTAAAGCTTGGAGCCATTGTCCAATCACAAGTGAACTGTCCCTGGAAAAGAAGTGCAGGGACCCCTGACCCGACGTTGCGTTTATGCGGATCGTAATGTTGAATGAGTTGGACAAGCTGTAGGACTAACAAGAGCAAGCAAGATAAGATAACGAGAGAAGATGGCCAGACAAATCTAGGTTATTCGTAGTTGAAGTTGTATAGATACGATATACTGCTTAAGAGATACGATGTATTGCTACTAGATAAAGCACTGACATCAATTTACGATCATTTCTAGCTCTACCTGTACATATATACCTGTATGTATTACATATTACACAAGGTCTCACCTGTATAAATCCCGAATCCCCAATTACATAACAGCCCACTAGTCTAATGTCTATGTTGTTTGATCAGCGGATTAGAGATGCATTCTTGGAGTAGCCACTGACGACGATCATCATCGGGACAAGCTCTAGTGCAACCAAATCCAGACTGGGGGCCTACTCTTTAGTGACAACTAGTAATTGTTGTGTTGCTTTGCACAGTGCCTCCAAGGCAAAAGGCCTCGCCAAGAAAGCGACGTGAGAAGTGATAGATACTAAAAAAAGCGATGAAAGACGATGTGAAGGTGAAAAAAATAAGAGGCGACGATAATGCCGCTCTGAAAAAAAACCCCACCAAATCACAACAAAGGCACCGAGGGAATAATGCAACTGCATAACTTCTGGCAAGGAGAAAGACAGAAAACAGAGAAGCTTCTTAGAGTCGTCCGCACTCCGCCAATACCAGAAGACGGCTCCTGGGTGGGTATCCACGGTGAAGCAACTGCCTAACACGCTCGCGGCGACGCTGTAGGGCACAATAGTGCGCTGTGCGCTGGAGAGTCGGAAACGGAGAGCCTTGTAAAAGTGGAAGCACAAAACAAAGGGAAAAAAGGTGAAAAGAATGCTTTTAGTGGGCTGAAGACCACATAGCTTGGTCTGGACTACGAGAAAGACTGAAGAAACAACACCGTTTCTGCAGAGGTAAAGAGGCAGCAGCGGCTGAGATCACGATGTTGCTCGACCGCCTGTAGAGCGACCCAGTAGAGCCTGATTTATAGTAGGCTGTCGAGTATACCAAAGACGAAGCTTAGTATCGTCTGTTTGTCTGACTCTCTTCTCTTTCTGCTTCTGCTCGCACTGGGAACACCCTGGCCACCCGCTGATCCCATGCTGGTCTTCAGCCCCTGTCTATCTCTTCTCTTTGTTGCACTTTTTCCAACCCACTTTTGTTAGTATGGGTTCGTCACTTTTTTTTTTTGCTTGCATTTTCGCATTCTTTTTATGGTCTATTTTCAATTCTTGCTTCTTGGTTATTGCTATCCTTGCTCACCCGACCCCTGGCCGTGTCGCTCCTTCCTCCTGGGTCCCATCCTCCAAAAAATCATTGACGTTCTTCCCTCGCTCTTTTTTTGGTTTTTGTGTGGTAGTTGCTACTTATGCGTGCTCAGCGTCGTCGTCGTTTGTGGTAATTGCCTGCTTCGCTTTTGAGGACCTCGTCTGCTCTCCCCTCGTTCCGGGACATTTTATTTCTCTCTTTTTTCTTTTTTTTTTTTTAATCCCCAATCTTGTGATTTGATCCACGGCTTCATTCTAGTCGCCTCTTGATATTTCAAGCATCTTTTGCTGCCCTGAGGGACGCCTTGCGCCTTCTCTTCATAGTTTCTCCTACCCTCCTTTGTTGATATACTATCGTCACTCTCACAGGACTAGCCATTATTGCATAGACAGCATACTCAGATATCTGTCTCTATACCCTCATTTTCACCTATATCTCTACCACTCACGACCTCACCTTGTTACGACCTTTTATAACTTACAACCTTAACTTCTAATACTGCCCATCATGCATCTTCCCGCTTCTGTAATGTCCAGCCTCTGGTCAGTCCAGGAAGCCGAATATTCTCGTGCCTCAAATGCTGCTTTTCCTACATCAACCGCCGTCTACGAGAACGCTCTGCGCGTCCGCTCACCATCAGACAGTAATGATGACTCTGTAAGACAGACTTATAGACAAAGTATACTAGTCAAGTACTAACCAATTTGGCGTCACCAGGCCACCACTACCGAGCAGGCCACCTCGACTGGCTCCGATATCTTTCCCACTGAGATCTCCAACATCGAGGTCA
>RHDR01000685.1:0-16317 GCA_009806295.1 Davidsoniella neocaledoniae
GCCATGCTCGTATATCTGAGAATGTCTGTAGTTATCGATGTGTTTTTCTCTCCGAAGTTGTTTTGTTACTCTACTTTTACCATGGCTTGGCTTCATCGGAAACTTTGTTTTCTCCATTGGAAATATGGTATCGTCTACGCCTCCGACATGACCAAAGAAATTCTTTAAGCTATGAAGAACAGGTTTGGGTCCGTAAGTTTGCATGTAAAACTGCCACTTGAGATATATGAGAGGATGGCCCGAATATCTTCAACTGCCTTGGTAATTTCTTGGCACCACCAGAATCTCTCACGAGGCTATATCAACTGGAACTGAGATAACTAGAAGGCTTTGGCTATATACAAGAGACGAGTCTACTACTTAGTCAGTAAACATGGTGTATGTCCATTTCAAATCTGTTACCAACCCCAGGATTTGATGCCTAATATTACTGGTTTATACCCACACCACACTTTGCTTTCTCCATGTTCGCCATGCCTCCATGTAGGCTGAGAAGCTGAAAGGCTTGGAAGAGAGGAAAGGATGGGAGATGAGAACCACCTTGCCAAGTTTCTAAACACAATAGAACATGTTGCTATGGTATACGATAGCAAGATGTGTTTCTTGCTCTAATGTTTCCGAATTGGCTCATCACCCCCGGACCGGCCAGTTGGTTTTTTTAGAGATCATATCGAGCACGAGATGTATAAAGGCTCGATACCTCCCCCCCGAATAATCCGCATAATGGAAGCTTTGATACTATCATCACAACAACTCAGCTCACCTTCCTCCTCTTCTCTACATCTCCTCTGTCACTTTTGTTATATATCTGGTATACATACAAATCTGCTCTCCAATCTCGCCATCTCTCTTTCTTCACTCTCGTCTATCTCTATATCTCCTTTGTCACTTTTGTCATATATCTGGTATACGTACAAATCTACTCTTCGCCCTCATCTATCTCTACTATCTTCATATATCTTTCCTACACATATCCATTTACAAGTCTACCATGCGCTATTCTCTTGCCATCATCTCTCTCATCGGCTCTGTTGCCGCTTCTTGCAACCATGGAACTAAGCGGGCCGTTACGGACGCTGCCAACTACACCTACTTTGGTGTTGACGGTCCTACCAACTGGCACAACCTAGATGACTCTTACTCACTGTGCGGTACTGGCAAGCATCAGTCTCCCATTGCTTTAAAAACTGCAGATGCCAAGAACGGCTCCGATCTTCTCCGCTTCACCGGCTTCCCTCACGATACCGAGACTCTGGAGAACCTTGGTCATACCCTGGAGGTTATCACCCCTAACGCTACACTGGTTAAGGCTGGCGCGAATGGTTTTGACGGAGCGGATGCCGAGACCGTTAATCTAGTGCAGTTCCATTTCCACACTCCCTCGGAGCACATGTTCGATGACATCAACACTCCCATGGAGGTTCACTTTGTCTTCCAGAACTCCAGTAAGTCACATTACACTTCTCAATGCTCTAAAAATCATCCTCTAAGTAAGTTTTTTCTTACTAACATCAACTTCTCTAGATGATTCGAGCTTGACTGCTGTTGGTGTTCACATCGATATCTCTTCCGATCGCCACCAAGTCAGCCAGTTCCTCCAGGATGTGTTCGTCAACGCCGCAAATGCCCCTAACCAGGGTGACCACGTCGAAACCAACAAGCTGGACTTCACTGAGATTACCGAGGTTCTCAAGAAGCCCATCTGGCAGTACAGTGGCTCGCTGACTACTCCTCCTTGCACTGAGGGCATCGACTGGAACGTCGCCACCGAGACTCTCTACTTGGATCACGCTACTTACGATACAATTAAGTCTATCATCAAGTATAACTCTCGCTTCGTACAAAACACTCCCGGTGAAGAGAACCTGCTGCAGCTGGCCGCCAAATAAACGCCTTCTTTGAATCTGGGATTTAAGGGTTTGGTGATTCTACATATAAGAATATAGGGTTACATTGTATCACTAGGGTTATGCGACCGTGATACCAAAACATCGCCAAGTCGATGTGCTGTATCGGTTGATCATTGCTCGGGAGTTTTTTTTCTTATTTTTCTTTTCTTTCATTCTTCACTGTTATCTCCGAGTTTCACTAGCTGGGCCATCTTGAGGGTGAACTGGTTCTCGTTGAGAAGTTTCTTCGGTGTGTTTTTTTTATTATTCTTTTTTGGGTGTCTTTTTTTTTTCTCATTTTCTTCTTTGTTCTTCAAACATTCTCTCGTGTTTCAGCTTTGGCTTCTTTTTTTCTTCTTTATTCTTCTCTCTAGGCTACGACCAAACAGTTGGTTTTTGATGGTAACATCATGTGAGCTATTTTTATTAGTTAGATATCATTTTTACAATTACATCAAAGAGTATGTCTTTCGACTACAAAATCCTCTTTTACAAAAAAGCCTTGTTTTTGAATTTCAAATGTGACTAACTTCAAATCTGTCTGGTAAGCAAAGTTTCAAGGGAATTTTACAATGCATTTCAATCAAGCGAGTAGTAATGCGCAAATTTTAAATTACACAAATGGAATTTGAAGAGAAAGTACAATACAACATCATGCATAACACAAAGTATATTGATTTCAAATGAGTAAAAAATGTTCAAGGATAATTATTTATAAGTTTTATATACTACTAGTGAATTTCACCAAAAAAGTCAATGCACTAATGTTGACTATTGAGTGAGCTTTTTGGAACAGAAAAAAGCCACAATATATGGAATGTTCAAAGAAACTGACGGATAACTGAAAAACACAGTATTCAAGCTACACAAAATCGAGTGGTATGTACCTGCATTCAAAAACCAGATAGAAGATATTTGGAAATTGTAAGAAACCAAAGAAGAAAAAAAGAATCGAATAGATACACAAGGAAAAAGGAAGCTGAATTCTAAGTTTGATCAAGAGCATTAAGGCAACAGGTTGTAAGATACAAATGAAGACAGTCCGAAATATAGAAAAGCAAGTAGGAAAGAAGAAAAATAAGAAAAGCAGCCAGGGAGTATCGAATTGTATGCGATATTGTTCATAAAGTCATAATGTATCCCAAAGAGGAATAGATGGACATAATCGTATGCCACAGTAAAGAAAGCGAGTGTAGATGTGAAGGCGTAGGCGATCAAGACCATTCATGGTCATTCCAGTTGATCAAGCATCGACAAAGTCCATCATAATAGGCAAGTAAAGCTTGGGTTAAGCGAGCGAAAGAAAGGTAGTAAAAAGGTGGTGTTCTAGCCACCAGGAGAGATTATAGGCGGACTCTTTGTTTCGCTATTTAATGGCGACCGAAAAGAGCCTTGGCCAGGCCGCTCAGCGAGGGACCGCTGAAGAGGAACTGATCGGTATGGCGACCGCAGGTGGTGAAGACGTTCTTGTTCTTGCGGACGGAGGGTGAGCTGACACGCGAAGAGTCGGAGGAAGCGGTGTTGGTGCGGCTGTTTCTGAACGAAGAGACAGAGAACTCGGAAGAAGCAGACTGGTTAGACTGAGGAGTAGAATGTTAGCGGGATGTGTCACGGAGACTAAATGGCGAATAGATGGCTGTAAAGGACTTACCATAGTCTTCTGCAGAGGGATGTGGTGGGTGGTGTCCAGGGACAGAGCAGCGGGGGCAGGAGCGCGAACCATGGTGAATGATGTGAATAGAGAGAGAGAGAGAGAGAGAGATAGTAGAGTAGAGTAGAGTAGCGAGTAGCGTATAGATGCTAGATGAAGCACTGGTGATGGCGATGTAGAGCAAGAGATGAAAGATAGTTTAGATACAAGGCAAAGAAGCTCGAGTGGATGAGATGCGGAATGAGGATAAAGAGATGGTAAATGTGGCAGAGGAAAGAGCGACGGCAGTGGTACTTATATCATCACAGATTCCGTCCTGGTCAAGTCCCATCGAAGCTCCATACCAGATACACAAGGAACCAAACGTTACCTCTGCCAGTCGTCATTGGACGCCCCAAAGCGCACAGGGCAAGCGGAAGTATCTCCCGTACTAGCATCTCGTAGCAAAGATACCTCCTGTGGCCTGTTCTATTTTGACCTTGCTCGGAGCGATTGCACGCCCCAGTAAAGGCTGCGTGTTCCCTGCACCGATACTTCTCATAATTCAGAGACTAAAAGACACCCAGGCTCCAAGAATCCCAGGGGCAGGGGTATATAGCAATCCCGGAGTCAGCCCACTCCACTCCACTGCAGGTCGCCTTCTTTTTTGCCTACAGATCACTATATTTGTAACTACACATACAGATATATGTATGAGCATAGTGCATTTACAGCAACTAGTCAGCGGACCCACTGTTGCTCCTACATTTTGGGCCGCTAATGCAGCGGAGATTCTTGGCACTACACCAATTTGGCTGCCTGGTTTCCGCCCGGAATGCAGCCCAAGTGCCGCAACAACCGTTATGCAATACAGATACACATCTGTATGTACGTACATAGTAGCAACAGGTCGAACACGAACCATCGCCAATCATTTTTGGGTGTCGCCGCGCAGAATTATATAAGTATCTTCTCGTTCGTTCTTGGTAGACCGAGCCAGTAGTACGTCAAACGTGGGAGCCAATAGACAAACTTCGTTCTCTGACTGGTTGGCGATACGGTCGGGTGCACGGCATCGGATATGCAATAACAGGATAGGAAATCAAGACATGAAAGAGACAAGATACGTTGATTTGGTTGATGTTGCTGTTTTTGGGTACTTTCACATGCACTCGGCCAGCCTGAGCCAAAAGAAACATGTTGTTTTCTTATTCTTTATTTTTATTCCTTTTTCTGGACTTCCTTCTTGTTCCGTCTTCTTGGCTCTTCTAAAAGGTAAACAAGTCCGGCTGTTCCTCCAAGTTTATTTTTTCGGGCGCTCTGACCGCTAAAACCCAATGAATGCTATGTAGAATTACCAGAAGTACTATAATATTTACTATCGCAACGAGCCATCGCTCACGAGTGCACTGGTATCGTGGGTTTTTTTTAGTCCCTCACTTTAACAATTACTGCACTCGACAGATAAACTCTTTTGCTCTTAGACGGCTATCCGGCTCTTGCGTTGGCTGGGAGGATGACGGACCCCCTTCGTGCCCGAATTCTTATGGCCTCGATATACAGGCCCTAGCTAATAGAGGGGGGGGGGGGGGGCCTATTGACTTTTAGCACCATATTGACAGCAATCATCGGCAACAAAACAAATGTCTCCGTAGCCTCTTGCTTTTCTCCATCTAAAACCCAGCTGGCTATCAAAAGCCTTATATCGCTCATCGGCAAGCAGATGCTTCACTGAGAGCCAAAGTTCGCTACACTTGTTTGCTCCATGCCGTCTTTGTTTGGGTCCGAGTTGCCGTTGTTTGTATTCAACTTGTACTCGTCTTGCTGGCAATTCTTCCTCATCCTCCTCCTCTTCCTCCCCTCCACCTCGTGACTCTTCATATTCCCGCCAACCCTTTTCTACCTATCTCGGTCGCCTATCCAGAATGCAAATGCAATTAGACGGTAAGAGAGATTTTAGATCGTCACCGCCAAGATCCATGCAACAAGAGCCTATTCCAGAATATACATTCTTGCTTACGCTTAACAAACATGTCTAATTCTCAGTTTCTTATGTAGTATTCCCCTGGCGATCCCATTGACAGACAACTCCTAGCATAACGAAGCATGTCTCATATACGCAATTAGTAGCACTGGTTGCTTCGATGTAATTATATCTTAAACCACTTGCTTTTTCTAGTTATCTGATTTCATACACAACTACATATAAAATTCCCACATGTAGAATCTTCCAGGCATGTGAAAACAACCTCAGCGGCTTCGATGACATTGTAAAATAAAAAATACTCTTTTTTTGTCCAGTATACACAACCCAATATGCGCCCCCAGCGCTACTCGCACATCTAGATAGTGCAATTTACGAGGGAACTTTGGTCATTCATCATAGACAAACTCGGAATCCATCACCAGTCGTGCACGTTTCTTAATAACCACTATTTCCAGGAGGACTATGCGCTTCTCAGTCACTGAGGCCACAACTCGGATCGTACCAGAAGCCGTACTTTTAGCCACTCAAATACAAAATCCCATTTTATTCCGCTGTGAACTGTTGCATCGGTATGTTCTTATATCCCGATAGAGATAGGTGCAATGTGTGGTGATTTCTATTCATTTTCATAATTTTCATTCATGTCGTCCATGTCATTCTCATGTCATCGCAGTTTCTAAACGGGGGATGGATTTGATACCGGGTGCAACATTAGGTATAGGTATGATCTACTGCTGAAAACATGAGACTGGATCATCGTCACTAGGAGTACCAAATATACAATACCTCATTTTCACTGTTCCTAGTGTCATGTTAGTTTCTCATCTTCGCTAATCCCGTCGAAAAAAATAGATAGAATAAAAGGAATAAAAAGGAAAGAAATCAGCCTTGAGTCTCATCTGGCACATTATCAATCGCGATAATCTTTCAATTGAACTAAAAACTCCCAACTCGGTATGAAATTATTTGCTAGCTGCCCGCCTTTTTGTTTGTATCTTTTAGTCCCTAAACTTTATACCACATAACATAGTGAACAAAGCTGCTTAATGGTCTCGACCCTTACCCTCACGTTTTAATTTACATAACTAACTACATACGTATATACTATGTATGTATACAACGTTTCCTTGAGGTCCAGGTTTTCTCTCGTTATTTGTAGCCCCGCTGGGATTTCGACTCGAACGGACGCTGTAAAAGGTCTTTCTGACCTCGAACTAACGTAATCAATGCTTTTGTTTGTCGCTTTCCTGATCCTTTCTACACATTTACTTCTCCCACCCATGTTCAAATTGGCTGACAACTAGAGCTATAAGGACCGACAGTCTGTCTTTGACTCTTCTATCTATTTCGGTTTCCTTCTGAGATTTTCCCAGATGGCACTGATCATCTGCCCAGTAATGGTCATGGGACATCAGTACGGATAGATATCGAGTCATCTAACAAGATCTCAGTGACTCCAAATATCAAGTCAACCTCCTCTACATATGCATATTATAATCACTTCAGGTCGGCTTCGCTATTCTAGTGTGCAAAGATCTAATAGGATAATATCGGTCCGCCCTAAGCCAAACTGCCCTTCTGATCAAAGCTTGCAAGATACCATGTCGCCTGTGCCGTAATACGGTCTCGATTAGTACATGATCCCGTTTTCCTTGATTCGGTGCTTTGTGCCAAGTGGCCAAAAGAAGGAGGATACCAGAAAGCTTGGGCATCTTACTAAACCAATGCAGAGACACTCTTGGTCATGGCTTTTGTATTCTTGTTTCTAAGCCAAGCTTGGTCCAAGTCCCCTAACGCCTAGCCAACCAATAGTGGCCATCCCTGGTCAGGAAATGGCGGCGGAGCGGAGCTCCTCTTGCTGGTCTGATGCCTGGTCTCCTCTCCTCCCCTCGCAACTTGTCCAAGTGTCTTATTGTAGGCTATTCAAGTGAACTCCCAGGTAAGAAGGGGAATATGGATAAACGCCCGCTGCTATAGATGGACATGCCAGCATAAGATCGGACCACGACAAAACAGTGCACGGCCAGAAATAGCACATTCCGTCACTACAGTCACCCTCTCTCTCCCCTCCCCCCTTCTCCTCTCTGGCTGAGATCCCAGAATCGAGTAAGCAAGCTGCCCAAAAGTAGGAGGTCGTAACCTGAGACTCCAAGACTTTGGCCAAAAAGGCATAGGTCCTATCCTGTAATCTATTGCTCTCCACATCTACCCTACAACCTACGTACTCTAATAGTATGTTTTCAAGTTTCATACCGTCCGCTCAGGCTGATACAAGGCATTCTTGCAGACTTTTCCACTGATAAACTACACATTAACAAGTCTAGCCCATAAAAAAGGATTCAGGTATACATATAGTCATAGTGAGATAATAATCATCGGGCACTAGAGCGGAAATCAACATATGAAATTTCCTCATGCTTCTACGCGCATTTTACAAGGCGATGTTAGTGGCTGCGAATATTATTCTATAATGCGAGCCCTAGTTTTGTCAAAACTGACAATGGTCCTCGGCTGTGATGTCACTTGGTGGCATCGTTGATTTTCACAATACCACCTCTTGACGCATTTTGCCTCTAAGTGCAAGGTAATGTTTCCAGGGCCATCCCACCTCGAAGTCATCATAGACGCCATCACGCGCGCGATCTGACCGGGAACAATTATTTGCCATCGACATTCAATAAATCGAATGTATGAGGTCCAAAATACCCATCAAAACAAAAAATATTGCATATGTGCATATACGCATGTTTATCGTATCTGCAAAAAGAACTACAGCTATACAACTTAGTCCTCCTCGTATGCATGTTACAGAATCTTCTATTGTTTATCTCCATGAATACATTTATAAATCTGCATCCTACAATCGAGAAAACATTAAGAATACAAACGATACTTTTTGTTAATTATGCCGCTGCTAATAATTACGTGGCTTGTTGATTTACGAAGCTGTCATCCATCGGCGGATATTTGTCCATTATCATAGTCTTCCGGCACCATTAATCAATTGAAGGATAGCGGCATTTGCTTGCATTTTTATGAGACATGCAACCATTAATAACAGCTCTTATAGCACAGCAAGGAAACTTGCGGGAGGCCTGCCATGATTGTGCTTATAAGCCCGCAAAGAATACGCAATTTAATGCAAAAATCTCCATGATCTCGAAGGATGTTTAGCTTATTACGCATCGGACGATGCCAAAAATAGCGACGTTAACCCTCGTGTTAACCCTTCTAGTATACCCTTCTTCTTGACTCCTAGACCATTGCATTGCGTTGGTGTGTCGAAACAATAACAACAAGGGCATATGAAAGCCACATGAGGACCCACAATTTACGTGTTGTTCAGCCACATCAGATTTCAGAGAGGCGTCGGTCTGGGCATACGACCGAATCTAGTTGGTGGTTAGATAGGCGGGTTGATCGATGCCTTTTGAGATGCAACTCGATATCACGATAGTCAACAGTCAGTGAGAGCTTCACATGTCATTATACCAAAAACTTATTTTCAAGTTATCAACGCCTATCTTGAGTAAGTGCATTATTTGATGGGACCAAGTGACGCGTCTTATTCACGCGACTTGATCTATATAAATAGAATATACGATTTCCTAGACATCAGACATCAATTCAAGTTGGCGCAAACGCGAAATTCAGGTCGTTGGAGCGTAAAGTTGTTGCTCAAAATGGGTGCAAAATGACAACTTGAAAGCTTTATCACGACCGATTTGTGAGCTAAAATGTCAATGTTGGTAGCTAACCAAGCATTGCAAGGGTCCTTTTCAATGGTTAAAGCTCGGCAAAACATACAATCCACCAACAAGCCAATCATAAGTCCGCATGATCACGTGTAGGACCCACATAGAGTTTATTGTCTAACGACAAACGCCGCCAATTTGACGCGACTCCTACAATGCTTGCTTCGGACAGAGTTCTGCCTGTTGCAAGACAAGTCAAGTCAAATTGCTGAATAGAATTCGTCCACACCACAAACGCAGCTTCGTCGCATCGAATAGCGACAATCTATGTGCATTGAAGACACCATAACTGTCAAGTCGTGCGTACTTACATCCGCAGTCACTTAGGTTTTGTCTCTGCAGCCCAGACTACTTTTTACCACTTCTACTACAGCTTTGTTTCCTTAGCTTCTGCGTCACTCAAGTCGTCTTGCTTCAATTTCTTAACTGCCGCTCTTTGCAATTCTTAGCATATTTGTTGCGCTATACCCTCTCCATTTCTGCGAAGCTTAATGCTGTTGTTTCTTTGTAAGGTGTCACCCATAGTCCCTAATTGCATTACTTACTGTTCGCATATTGCCCATGCAGCCTGCTTGATAGCTACTTTGCATCCTTCGTATCTATACCATAATAGGTTGATGATGTGTTGAAGCTTAAACACCCCCCCCACCTTTCACGACAATTATATAACAAAAAACCATGTTAGGACGTGTTACTAACCACACAAACAGAAATCGCCTTCATCTCTTAATCTATTCCATCTCTGTTCTGCAATACCGACCTAATGTCTAACGCCTGCTATTAATATTTCCCAAGACGTAGTCTTTTCATATCGCATTGCCATCTAGCTGTGCAAAGCTAGACCACCAAATATAAAGCTGGCCTGCAAATCATGAACAGCAAGCGCAAGTTTGAGGAATTTGATCCGAACGAGTCGGACTCTAACGACGAGAACTTTGAACCTATCCCCGAAAGCAGTCCCCGGCGCTCCAAAAAGAACCGAAAGAGCAGACAACCCAACAAGGCGACCCGGAAGAAGCGCGCCAGAGGCACCTACGGCGACTCTGATATTGACGACGACGAAGACGACGACGATCTTGATAGTGAGACTGAAAGCTCATCTGAAGAGGACGAGGAATCTTCAGAAGGCGAAGACGCCCCTTTGAACAAAGCTGGACGTCGTGCCCGCAAAGTTGCAACCCAAGCTCACAACTACATCGAGTCAAGTGATAATTCAGAAGAAGAAGAAGAGGCGGTTGAGACCTCTGAGGACGAACTAGCCGAACTTTCTACTCCAACGAAGAAGAAATCCTTGATTGTGACTTTGAAGTTGCCGCCATCGGTCCTCGCGAAGTTCAGTATTCAGACCAAGAGATCAACTAGAAGACATCACGACAACATTCAGGACGACTTGGTCGAGCTTTCCACGTCGGGAAACCACGCCATACCAGTTGGCGGAGCAGAACCTACCGGCGAAGAAATGAATCGTTCTACTCGGTCATCTCGTGGAATGAAGGGAGTTAAGCCCCCCAACTATTTCGAGGAAACGATTCCTGATAGTGATCCTCTAGCTGCCGATGATGACACTATAATTGTGAAGTCGCACGAGACTGCCGACATTGATATGTCCAATTCGGATGGTCAAGACAATGTCAAAGAAGAGACGGCAAAACCTACTCCAGTTGATGTCGATTCCGACTCCGACGATGTCCCCATCAGTAGAAGAATGCGCACTAGACGTGCCGTTACCGAAGATGATGACGACGCCGATGTCAAGGATACTGGAACCTCGGAACGTTCTCGACGCTTGACCCGTCGCGCCAAGAAAAGCCATGAAGTGAGCAGTGATTTTGACCCCAACGACATCGAGTCTGAAGAAGAAAACTCTGATGCTGAGAATAAAAAGAGAAAAACACGTGGACAGGAAGAGGCCGACGACGATGAAGACGAAGACTCATCTCCAAGACGCTCACGACCAGTGCGCAAGTCTAAACCTACTCAAATCTCAGACGAGTCGGGCGAAGATCTCGATCAGGACGAGCTCGCCGAAGAGCTCCAAGAGCTTAAAAAAGGAACACGTTCGTCAAGACGCCGTCGCCAGCGATCCCCCTCTATTAACTACGATGAACCTGCCAAGCGTCGCAGAGCAGCCGCAAAGCCTGCAGGATCTTACTTCATGGCACCGCTCAACACAGTTGCTATTGAGGAAGATGAGGCTGATGACCCAGCTCCTGCTCCTGCCCGTCGGAGAGGCGGCCGTGGTGGCGCTGCCGCATCCTGGGAGCGTCCCCTCAACTCAACTTACGGTCCATTCGGTGGTGCTACTGCTGGCGGTGCTCTTCTTGGTGGCCCTTGGGGCACTGGTGCTACTGGGGGTGTCGACTCCGATAGCAGCGATGACGAGATGGGCCAGCGTTCCAATGATGCTGGGAATGTCGGCGTCGCTACTGGTTCCGCTGGTGGTCTCCTTGGCGGGGCTGGTGGCCTTGAATCGGGTGCGACTCCAAATGTGGGCAAAATCAAGAGCCACAAGGCGTTGGCAGATGCTGATCCCTTGGGTGTTGATATGAATGTCGACTTCAGTCAAGTTGGTGGTCTTGAGGGCCACATCGACAAGTTGAAGGAAATGGTTCAACTGCCTTTACTTTACCCTGAACTGTTTCAGAGATTCCATGTCACACCGCCCCGTGGTGTATTGTTCCACGGTCCTCCTGGTACTGGTAAGACGCTCCTTGCCCGTGCGCTTGCCAATTCGGTTACTTCTGGCGGAAAGAAGATATCTTTCTACATGCGCAAGGGTGCTGATGCACTTTCTAAGTGGGTGGGTGAAGCAGAGAAGCAACTGCGTCTGTTATTCGAGGAAGCTCGTCGTACACAGCCAAGCATCATATTCTTCGATGAAATAGACGGTCTTGCGCCAGTCAGATCCAGTAAGCAGGAGCAGATTCACGCCTCGATTGTTTCCACCCTGCTAGCCCTCATGGATGGTATGGATGGCAGAGGCCAAGTCATTGTTATTGGTGCAACCAACAGACCAGATAACATTGACCCTGCATTGCGTCGTCCTGGCCGGTTTGACCGTGAATTTTACTTCCCTCTTCCTGATTTGGGAGCCAGACGTTCAATTCTCAACATTCACACGAAGGACTGGGGTCTAGCAGAATCATTCAAAGACAAGCTCGCCGAGAGTACGAAGGGTTATGGAGGTGCTGATCTTCGCGCCCTGTGCACCGAGGCTGCACTAAACTCGATTCAGCGGGCATACCCTCAGATCTACGGATCAAAGGAGAAGCTGATTGTTGATCCGAGCAAAATTAATGTTCATGCTAGTGATTTCATGATCTCTATCAAGAACATGATTCCATCATCTGAGCGTTCTGCGTCGTCTGTTGCTGCACCACTTACTCCTACAATTGCGCCCCTCCTACAGGAGCAACTTGCCGTCATCAAGAAGGCCCTCGACACTTCCCTGCCGCGAAAGAAGAAGACGACTGCGCTCGAAGAGGCAATGTATGAGCAGCCCGATGATGCCGACCATGGATTTGGCCGTGAAACTCTGCACCAAGAGTTTGAACGCTCGCGTGTCTTCAGACCCAGACTTCTCGTTCACGGCGAGCAAGGAATGGGCCAAACATATCTTGCTCAAGCACTTCTTCATTACCTCGAGGGCGTCCATGTGCAGACCTTTGACCTGCCAACACTTCTTGGCGATGGCCGACCTATGGAGCAAGTCATTGTATCACAATTCACTGAAATTCGTCGTCATAAGCCTAGCGTCATCTTTGTGCCCAACATCGACACATGGTATAGTGTAATGGCTGATACTCTTGGCTACATGACATTCTGCTCTATGCTCAAAGCTATTCCTGCCTCAGACCCCGTTCTCCTACTAGCAACGGCCGACAACAAACAAAAAGCGTTGCCCGCTGGCTTGATCAAGGATCTTTTCGGATTCACACAGAAGAACCTTGTGGGAATCGACAGACCAAGTAAAGCCATGCGTTACGCCTTCTTCCAGTCCGTTTCTTCTCTAATCAACAAGGAACCTTCCGACTTCCCCGACCTTGAGAATCGGCGCAAGCGTGTGCTTGAGGTTCTTCCAGTTGCTCCACCGGCTCCTCCAAGGGAACCATCTCGTGAAGAAATCAAGGCGCTGCTGAAGCGTGATCGCCAACACCTCAACCAGTTGAAGGTTCTTTTGCAGCCTATCATGGATCAGATCAACCGCCGCTACCGGAAGTTCCGCCAACCTGTCATTCCCTTCTCACAGCTTCAGCACCTATACAACCAGTCAGACCCGGCCTATGTGACCCCGGATGTTCTGGAAGAGATGCCCGCTGAACAAATCCGGTACAAGATCGTCAAAGATAAATATGGCGTCGATGTTCTTTTCGATACCGAAACCGAGAAGATGTATTACAATCTTGAAACTACTACTATAGAAGAACGTCTATCGAATGGCTTCTATGCTCGCCCTAAGGACTTCCTGTTTGACATCCGTACGCTAGCCAAGGACTCTCGCAACATAGGGGACAAGGAACGTACGCTCAAGGCCAACGAACTTGTCAGCAATGTCGAGGTCGATGTTGCTAGCATCGAAACTAATAGCCAAGTTGATTGGGAGGCGTTGTACCAAAGACAACTTGCACGTGCACGCGAGGCCGAGGAGAAGCTGCGCAAGAAACTGGCTGCCCAGGATGAAGCTGTGGCTCTCAACCTCTCCGCTACAGCTGCCGAAGATGCCGATCTTGTTGGCCCTGTGACACTAGGAGAGCAGCTGCCGGGTGCCCGTACTACGACGATGTTCCCGGCTATCGACTTGATGGCATCCATCCCCGCCAAAGACACTCCCGAGCCTGCTACTGTCGCTGAAGAGGACACGGCTATGAGCGGCATGGAGGATGCTAGACCATCTTCGACTAGTGGTTTCATTTCTGAGCCTGCTCTCTCAACACCGCTCAAAAGCCTACCTCTATCAAGAAAGCCTGCTGGCCCTACTGCTGGGTCTGGATCGGAACCTTCACACGATGCCTCCATGGCGAAGTCATCGGACCTATCACAATTGACCTCTACACCTATCGCCAATGGGTCACGAGAGAATGTCGACCTGCCAGATACGCAGCCAATGCAGTACACGCCGAGTGAAGGCTCATCCCACATTGCGGGCCCCAAGTCATCTCATCGACTATCGCTTGTCCTAGACAGTCCCACGCCTACGGGCCGTGATTCTAATGTGCGCAACTCGGGATCGACATCTCTATCCCAGCGAGCCGTTACGCCGCAGCACAACCAGGTGGCTATGTTCCTTGACCTGGTCACTGATCGTACATCGGGATGCACGATTGAGCAACTGGAGCAAATTGGCCGGGAACTCATGGATGAGATATGGCGTACTCGTGGAGAATGGAATAGAGTTAAGGTGTTGGAAGATCTGACCCATGTATTCAACATGGCTATCGGAGATATCGAAGAGTCTCAGGGTGTGTTATTGTCAAGTCAACGATCATAAAAAACACATACACTCAAAAAACCGAAAAAAAAATCATGGTTTTTGGCGCTGCTATGTACTATACATCATGACATAACAACTTGCATCTCATTTTTTTCATTTTTTATTTTTTATCTTTTTCAAATAACAAGTCTCGCGACTATGTGTCTTCCTCAAATGCCCCATTACTTTCTGAGATGGTCTATCTTCTTTTTTTCTCTGGTTCCATGCTTGATTTTTTTTGATTTTTCTTATTTTTTATGTATCGTCTTTGCTGTGTTATCGATCATTTGGGTTTCTTCTTATTTTTTTTTCATTACTTGTCTCTTTTCTTTTCTTTTCTGGCTTCGGCGAGAATCCAGCTTTTAAACTTTAAACTTAGATGTCATATATGGTATTCCAGTGCCATTTGTCTAATATTTCCCTTTTTTACTATTATATTATTCATTCTCAGTGTGATATCTTTGTAGTGCTTTGTTTGATTGTGATAAGCTGGATGTATATATGTAAGTGCCTGTAGAGTAGTGGTGTAGAGTTTGATTAGGATTATATTTAACATCAATTCTAATAGTTGGTATGTATATCTAGATGGGGTCCTATAAGCCTTGCTAAGGGCATAGCTGGACGCTGATGGGATATTGGTGGTGAATGAAGGAAAGCCGGTGATAGATAATATAGGCCTGTGGCCCTATAACACAATGCCTCGGACTCAGATGTCCAAACTCTGCTTATTTTTTCAATAACTGCTTACTGTCATATTGTAGCAATACGACGACATGTTCTAGGAAGAAGTAGTCGGACTAATGTCATATTCGAAATAATAGTAGTTGTAGATGCACGTACATCCGGTTCATCTCCCATGACTTTTTAGGGTCCGATATTGAAGCCGAGAGAGCTCTTTATATAAGTGCTGTCAAGGTAGAATGTGTGGGGCTCTAAGATTAGATTCTTAGTGTCATCACATGCCGCGAAAGCCAACAATAACTTGTCCGAAACACCACCGGTACGGAGGGCTATTCGCGCCGAAAAAAAACCTGGCGGTTTCGGAAGAGTATATGTAATCCGGTACCCCCTAAACTACCAAGCCATTAGGCAAGATGGCCGAGCGGTCTAAGGCGCTGTGTTCAGGTTCTTATCCTTCCGGAGTAACCTTCGCAGTGGAGCAATCCGCGCGAGTTCGAATCTCGTTCTTGTCAACATTCATTTTTGGTTGCATGCTGTGTGCTGATCCAAGAGCCTCTTTTTTTGACAGATATGTATGCATTTGGAGGTGGGATAGTGGTTTGTATGATATGGATAGGGGATACATATCTGACATATGCGCTGTTTTATGTGGTTGTGGTCACATACTTTATATTATCCTGTTCTTGCTAAGATATAAGCGGTGGAGATCTGCATGTTTTTTTTTTTATTTTGCCCTAGAATTGGAGTAAACCTGATATAAAAGCAAAAACGGCCCTCGGTTAGACGTGCCTTTCAAGATTATCTATCAATACCATTAATCTTCTTATCTGTATGTTCTTTTTTTATTTTTTTGTCTCAAGTCCTTTTATTTTTCAGCTTTCTTACTTATAATTTATACTCAACAT
>RHDR01000686.1:0-16251 GCA_009806295.1 Davidsoniella neocaledoniae
ATTGTACGTCACGTACTAATAGATGCAATATATAAATCATCGGCGAATAATAGAGAAAGCTCTGACAGTGTTCCATTGGTAGAGTCGATCGATAGTGTACGTAAAAAAATAATATATATATATATATATATATATAAAAACATCAAAGAAGTATAGTTATCAAAGAAGCTGGATTTATAATTGATAGTGTAGCGATATCTCGAAGTGAATATTTGATGAAAAATTAGATTGTATTCTGGAAATGCAATAGAGGTATCTTAATATTCACCGAGACTCCATATGGCTAATATCTGTATAGTTGCATGTCATTGTGCAGGCTCAAACAACAAAAAAATAAGATCGAGAAAAAAAAACTAAAATCCACTATTAACCACTATAACTTGAAGTTCCATATTTCTTTCCGTTTCTTTTCTGTTTATTTGACGATCCACCCGAAAGGAGGATGGATAGTTGGCCCGGGATGTATGGGGACTAAGGTCTGAGTCGGCAACCGTGCATATCGAATGAAAATAGAGTCGAGTCGGATAGGCAGGTTAGTTGGAAGAGGCCATCGCGACATTCGCTATCTTCTTTTGAGTGGGTTTATTGAAAGTGCATGATTAGTTTGTCATGCAGGCTCTGCGCCCTGAAAACTTCATTTGATGATGCATCTTTATGGTGGCTTTTAAACGGGGATAAGAGCTGACGAGTTGATAATCTTCAATACATAGTATAGCAAAATACATATTAAGGCATGAGATTACATGATGGCTTTTCCTCCAATGCCTGATGACCGGACCATTCCAGATAGACAAATATGTTTTAGGCTCGTGCGTAAGAGTATCAACAGAAAGTTTCTGCAGCTGCTTCTCTTTCTTCTTCTCGTCTTTTTTTTTTGGTGCAGGGTGGAAGGATGCAAGCTATGAGCTACGAAACTTCGATACTACAGCAACTGGACTGAATTGGCTGCGTTAAAAGACGGACATTTCGACAATTTGGCGCGCTGCATGGAAAAATTTAGGGGCAGAGTCGACCTAGCCCGAATATTCTGAACAGGGACGACAGGACAAGGTGCATCCTTCACAGGCTATCTGTATGCAGATACAGCTAAAAGAAACCCCAAAGTTTCTGCGTGGCCAACAAGACGGTCTAGACATTGTCCATCATCTTCTTTGCCACTGGGAAATAAAGTGTATGTAATCACTGTAACAGCCCAAGTAAAAATGCCGGACTAAGGTGTGGCCAGGTAAGCAGTTGGTTGTATCACCAGGCATCAATCAAGAATTGTAGTAGCCGTGGTCGCAATCTTCTGACTGGCATAAGAATACTGCAGCAAGTGATTATGTATTGGGGTTGTTAGAGTCTATGATTCATATAGTTTTTCACTTTCCATCTTCTTTTTTCCCTTTCCTTTTCTTTGTCGATTGAATTGATTTTTGTTTGCTGACCTGACCACCCAGCTAATTTAGTAGGGATGTGTAGTGGGCGCCTGAATATGTGGGTGGCGTTCACCGGACTCTTTTTTTTTTTTTTTTGTTCCCATACGTATGACGAACATCCTGATAGACATGATCTGTCAGTAGTGTAATAAAGAAGGGAAAAGGAAGGGGAAAGTATGTAATGAGCAGCTCAATACATTATATCGTTTGCAAGAAAACAATATATATGAGTAGTACATCGATTGCTACGATTTTAGTATCGCCTGAACTGTATATGTATGTAGCTTTAGCTTCGCGATGAGCAGAGCAGGGTCAACCAGAGAAGAGGAGAAAGAAGGCAGGGCTGAGAAAATCATTCAGCATGGGGGGGGGGGGGTATCAATGATGAGTAGGGTTTTCCCACAAAAAGCAGCAATTAAGATGATAGTCTATCTTTTCTTTTTTTTGCTGGGAAGGTGGTATGGTATGTATTGAGAGTCTTGTCATTGGCTTTAGTGTTGGTGCGGGCCGCCGAAAATGAAAAGCACATGCCAATGGGCGTGCATGTTCTTTGAATTTTGAAGGAACTGCGATCCACGATCCACGATGAGTTCTTTCTTGCAGCCGTGAGGCTGTCGTGCTACGCTGTGGTTGAGAATCTCCAATGCTGTGACGATGATATGGGTGGCAGAGAGGCAGATTATGTTGGACGAATGATGGATAGGGCATCTATCTATCTAGGTATATATGCGCGAGAAGAATCGGAACAGGACAAGGTCTCGGTAAGATCGCGATGGAATCACATAGTATGAAAAAAGGACAGAAGAGACTCTGATGAACTATTTATCAGTAACTACATGCAATTTGATGGGCATGATACAGCGGGTCGATGAATGGGAATGGATCAAAGTGCTTGAAAACGTGCTGGGCTTAGCCTGATGCTGGCCCCAGTTTTGTATTGCCTGTCTGGGACAACTAGTAGTAACTAAGCACGCGGAAGGTGCTTTGCTTATAGAAGTGGTAGTAATAGCAAGAATAAACAGAAAAAAAATGAAGAAAAAAACAGCAAAACTGGCTCTAGGAATATCTAGCCCAGAATAATAATTATCGGAAGGACGCAAGTACTCCATATGTACCTGGCGACCAAGTGACAAGGGGGGCATTGCTGGTATTGGCTGGCGTGACGTGCCTCAGCACTGCTATTTGCTGCCTTTTGAGTGGAGAGAGGCAGAGCAGCGGTACTTGCAGGATACATAATGGATTGACCGGGTCCCTTCTGCGACTAGCCCAGCAACGCGTATAAAATAGCAAGTACTATACTTATAGAGCGGCGTGCCCCTCGGCCCCTCCCCTCTGCTCTTCTGCCTCGTTGATGTTTTTTTTCCTCCTTTGGCTGCTCTTTCAATTTCTCAAGCCTTATTAAGCCTTGCTGCACACCTACCTATCTACTATACTACACTATACTACGGACACACTGCACCTACTAGCTATGCTTAGTGTGGTCTGCGATCCAAATCCAATTTATCCAGAAGCTTTCACTTTTTGCCATTCACCCAACGCAAACCATCTATTGATACGCCACCCAACAACATTGAATTGATCGTCAATTCTGTGATTGATTCATTGTTTTTACTTTTTTTTCTTTTCTTTTTCCATTTCAGTGCCACTCTATCACTCTTCTATCTTTTTTAATATTCTTTTTTTCATTTTCATTTTTACTACTCTGTACATTTTGATGACAACGAATGAACTTCCTGACATGACTTTTTGATATACACTGCCTTTGTTGATTTCATAAAGCACGTCTAGTGCACAACGCTATTTGCGCCTAGAGACCCTGACAGCTTAGCCTGCTATTATTGTAAGTCAGCCGCCCACTAAACAGGAAAGGTAACCTGCATATTCTGTGTAAGCAATGCATTACTGAGGCATCAACCACCACCGTTTGCGATGGAATTGACCATTGAATGTCTACGCCTTCAATGAATATTACTGTTGCCGTCACCATATCATTCCTGTCGTAAATTTCTAACTTAAACCCGTAGTCTGTAACTAAGTGCTGTGCACCGTTGCCGGGCTGCTGATTATCTTTAGATATCGCCGCCCCTGCCATTGTAAGTAAGTTGATAGCTCTTGCGCTACTCAGGTATCAACGACCATGTCTAATATCAAAGCAAGGCCTATCTAGCGACAACAGATAATGATCTCTGGAACAATCTAAACTATCTAATCACAACATCAAAATGGCATCAAGGTAAGTTGACTGATCACTATTCCATGGTTCTATCTTCAAAAAGACATATACTAACATTTGTATAGACTTGACCGTATTGTGACGTAAGTCAAACATGTCTCGCTGATACTAGCACAACTTAATCTACTGACTGTACTAACCTTCCATACGTTAAAGGCTCCTTGAAACAGGAAGCACTCGCCTCATTAGAGAAACTGCCGTCAACCAACTTGCTGACTGGCAAAAACAACAACCTGAAGAGTTGTTCAATCTTTTAGCCCGTGTAGTCCCATACCTTCGACACAAAGACTGGGAGACCAGAGTAACTGCCGGGAATGCTATTGGAAAAATAGTTGAGAACAGTGCGCTGTATGATCCAAATGAGGACGAAGAAGCCCCATCACTCAAGCTCGAGGAGGGCAGTGACTTTAAGAAGGAGGAAGACACGTTCAAGCCTCCCGCTAGTGTCAAAGAGGGTATCTTCACTTTTGACACGCTTGACATACGAAATGTCGCACTTTTCGGCCGTGAATTGCTTAGAGGCGGTCCTGTTGACGTAAACTTAGCTCTACTAGACTCCCAAAGCCGTCTTAACCACCTGAAAAAGACACTCAATGGTAGACTAGGTCTTCTTGGCCGTGAATTCAGCGATGAGGAAATACCAGTACCCGTTGATGTCGGCAGCCCTATGAACGTTGATGGTGTCGGTAATGGCTTAGCTGCAAAGGCCGAAGGTTCTGCTGCCAATGGCGAGGAAAGTGGCCTATCCACTCGCCAACTGAACGTCCTTAAACGTAAACGGAAGAGAGAGGCCCAGAAAGCAGCCCAGGGGAAATCCGGATTTGGCGATCTTTCCATACGTCGTGGTAACACGGGAGGAGACTCGCTAGGCGGTGATGAAGAGTCCAAGAAGGGCAAGGTGAACGAGTTCTTCAATCTAGATCGCCCTGTAGATGTCGACGAAGATTCAAAAGTCGTCACCGAGTTTAAAGGCCCTATCGTACCCATTAAATCAGAAATTGAAGCCGAGAACGCCTTTGAGGGCTCTGAGTGGCCATTCGAGAGATTATGCGACTTCTTGAAAATGGATCTGTTCGACCCAAATTGGGAGACCCGTCACGGTGCCGCTATTGGTTTGCGTGAGATTGTTCGTGTTCATGGTGCTGGAGCAGGCCGCCTTCGCGGCAAATCACGCAACGACAACGACAACCTCAACAAGCAGTGGCTTGACGATATAGGATGCCGCCTTTGCTGTGTACTGATTCTCGACAAATTCTCCGATTACAGCTCCGATACGTCCGTGGCACCGATCCGTGAAACTGTTGGTCAGACCCTCGGTTCCGTCCTCAAACATCTCCCGATCGCCTCTATCTCCGGAATTTACAGCGTACTCCATCGCATGGTGATGCAAACCGATATGGGCCTGCCTAGCTCTAATTGGGGTATCTGCCATGGTGGTATGATTGGTCTTCGATATGTTGTTGCTGTTCGCAAAGATCAACTGCTGTCGAGCAAGGCGATAGTCGACGGCATCGCTCACGCCGTTATGAAAGGTCTGGCTGATAACGACGACGATGTGCGATCAGCCAGTGCTGCCACATTGATCCCCATTGCCAAGGAGTTTGTTGATATGAAGCCTCTCAGCCTGGATGCTCTTATCGATATTGTTTGGAACAGTCTATCCAATCTTGGTGATGATCTCAGCGCCAGTACCGGCAAGATTATGGATCTACTTGCTACCATGTGTAGCTTCCCTGAAGTCTTGCGCATCATGCAGTCTACTGCTGCCCAAGATCCCGAGCGTTCGTTTTCCGAGTTGGTGCCTCGTCTATACCCATTCTTGCGTCACACTATCACCTCAGTTCGTCTTGCCGTCCTCAAGGCTCTGGACACTTTTGCCAACCTCGACAGCACTACCGGCTCAAATGCGTGGTTAAATGGCCGTCTTATGCGACTTATCTTCCAGAATATCCTTGTTGAGCGTGACAAGGCTACACTTGAGAAATCAATGGATGTATGGGCTGCGCTAGTCCGTACCATGTCCACTAACTCCGAAAATCTCGTTACCGAGTTCAGCGGTCACGCATCTGACCTGATTGAGCTCACCTTATGTCCCCTCGGCACATCACGCAACAATGTCCCTATGAAGGCTTACCTCTTCCAGAAGCCGTCTGGTAGTATCTACCACCTTCCTGGTGTCCCAGCAGCGCCAGCCAAGGCTTCTCCCACTGATGGCCCCTCTGGCGCACCGGGCGATAGACCTCAGAAGCGTCGGAGAAAGGTCAATAAGGTTGAAGAGCCACTTCCGATATCCACCACCCACGACGTTGATGGCCATATGATGCAGGGTGACGTTGATTTGGTCGGTATGGACATTCTCATCCGCTCGCGCGTATACGGCGCTCGTGCTTTGGGTCTTGTTCTTGCTGCCTTGCCAGTTGAGAAGGTTCATCCTCTGGGCCCTCTCATTGTGGATGGTATCAGTGCTCCATACTCTTCCACGCAATGGACTGCCGCAATGATCATTGAGGAGACTGCCAAGAACTGCCGCGACCCCAAGGCTTGCGAAGAATTCGTCCCCTATCTCCAAAAGGTTATCGACTCGGACCGTCCTCCTTCCTACCGTGAACTTGTTGGCCATTTCCAGCGTGTGCGCTCTCAATGCCAGCAAATGTTCAATATTTTCAGAGACCACGGCAAGGTTTCTAGTGCTCGTATGCCTCTTCTTCCAGTTGTCGTTCAGGGCGAGGCGGAGGCAGGCCCTACTGCGTTCTCGCTTTCGCACGCCGACAAGTCTGTGACTGATGACTTCGAGAAGCTGAAGAAGGCCATGTCTCCTGGCCACCGGATGATTGTGGCTCCTCAAGTCGAAGATGCTCGCAATCTGACAAAGGAGTCTATCGAGGAAGCTCGCTCAGCCAAGAACATCAGAGACACGCGTGTCAAATCAGCGGCTGCATCTGCACTAGTCGCTATCCGGGCACTTCCCAAGAAGCCTAGTATTCTTATCAAATCGATTATGGATAGTGTCAAGACTGAAGATAACTTGGTCCTCCAGAACCGTTCCTCGTCAACTATTGCCCAGCTCGTTTGCCTCTTTGTTGAGCTTGGTCGTCGTGGCCCAGCCGACAAAGTTGTCTCTAACCTGGTCAAGTTCTCGTGTATGGAGGTTGCAGAAACACCTGAATTCCCCCACCACGCTAGCAAGACTGATTGTATCTTGTCGATGCTAAAGGAGGAGGATAGACCTGACCATGCCGATGCTGCCCAATGGGTCAAGGAAGTCAAGGCTGCTAGAATCACTCGTCGCGGTGCTAAGGAGGCTCTTGAGATGCTCTCTCAGGCCTACGGTCCTAAGCTGCTCGAAATGGTGCCAAGTATACGTGATTTCATGGAGTCACCGCTGATCGAGGCCTTCAGTTCTGATGAATTACCCGCAGACGTCCAAAACCCCGACGGTACTTTGGGTCAGGATGTAGTCGACGCCATGTCTGTCATCCGCACACTTACTCCCACTATCTCTACCGAACTACATAGCTATGTACTGTCACTTCTGCCATACATCATCAAGGCTTTGCATTCCAGGCTTTCAGTATTTCGTTACATGGCTGCCAAGTGCCTGGCTACTGTTTGCAGTGTGATTACGGTCCAAGGCATGACTGCCCTTGTCGAGAAGGTTCTACCTTCTATCAGTAACCCCGTTGATCTCCATTTCCGCCAGGGTGCCACCGAAGCCATCTACCATCTCATCGCTGTTATGGGTGATGGTATCCTGCCATATGTCATTTTCCTCATTGTTCCTGTTCTAGGTCGTATGAGTGATTCGGATAACGATATCCGATTGATTGCCACCACGTCATTTGCTACACTGGTTAAACTAGTGCCCCTCGAAGCTGGCATCCCCGATCCGCCTGGACTTTCTGAAGAGCTTCTGAAGGGCCGTGATCGTGAGCGTACCTTTATCCAGCAACTACTGGATCCGAAAAAGGTCGAGTCCTTCAAGATCCCCGTTGCTATCAAGGCCGAGCTCCGCTCATATCAGCAGGACGGTGTCAACTGGCTACATTTCCTCAACAAGTACCATTTGCACGGTATTCTTTGCGACGATATGGGCTTGGGTAAAACACTACAGACCATCTGCATAGTCTCCAGTGACCATCATCAACGAGCTGAAGAATTTGCCAAGACTGGAGCATCTGATGTTCGTCGTTTGCCTTCTCTAATTGTCTGCCCTCCTACACTCCCTGGACATTGGCTCCAAGAGTTGAAAAACTACGCTCCGTTCCTGTCCGCTATGGCCTATGTTGGCTCGCCTTCTGAGCGTCGTGCCATGCAGAGCAAGTTAGATGGTCAAGATATCGTGATTACATCATATGATGTATGCCGTAATGATATTGGCTTCTTGGAGAAATCTACGTGGAACTACGTTGTACTTGACGAAGGACATCTCATCAAGAATCCCCGTGCGAAAATTACTATGGCTGTTAAGAAATTGGCCTCCAACCATCGACTCATCTTGACTGGTACACCTATTCAAAACAACGTTTTGGAGCTGTGGTCGCTTTTTGATTTCTTGATGCCTGGATTCTTGGGTGCTGAAAAGGTTTTCCAAGACCGGTTCTCAAAGCCTATCGCTGCATCCCGCCATGCAAAGGCTTCTTCCAAGGAACAGGAGGCTGGTGCTCTCGCTATCGAAGCCCTTCACAAGCAAGTACTGCCTTTCCTACTACGTCGTCTCAAGGAGGAAGTTCTCAATGATCTGCCCCCCAAGATTCTTCAGAACTACTACTGTGATCTCTCTGATCTGCAGAAGAAGCTGTTTGAGGACTTTGTCAAGAAGCAGGGCAAGAAGATCCACGAAGAGGCCGGAAAGGAAGATAAGGAGGCCAAGCAACACATCTTCCAGGCCTTGCAGTACATGCGCAAGCTATGCAACTCACCAGCGTTGGTTATGAAGCCGGGCCATAAGTCTTACGAAGACACGCAAAAGTTCCTCTCGAAACAAAACACTAGTCTTGAAGACCCATCACACGCACCTAAACTCACAGCACTGCGTGATCTTCTTGTTGACTGTGGCATTGGTGTCGAAGGCGACTCTAGCAACGACCCTCTTTACCAGCCCATCAAGCCACATCGCGCTCTTATCTTCTGTCAGATGAAGGAAATGCTGGATATGGTACAGAACACTGTCCTGAAGTCTATGTTGCCATCTGTCTCTTACCTGCGTCTGGATGGTTCTGTAGAAGCTAACCGTCGCCAAGATATCGTCAACAAGTTCAATGGCGACCCCTCATATGATGTGTTGCTATTGACTACATCGGTTGGTGGTCTGGGTCTTAACCTTACTGGAGCCGACACAGTCATCTTTGTCGAGCACGATTGGAACCCTCAGAAGGATCTTCAGGCCATGGATCGCGCCCATCGTATCGGTCAGAAGAAGGTCGTCAACGTCTACCGTTTGATTACGCGTGGTACCCTCGAAGAGAAGATTCTGAGCTTACAACGCTTCAAGATTGACGTGGCATCGACGGTGGTCAATCAACAAAATGCCGGCCTCGCAACTATGGATACAGACCAGATTCTCGATCTATTTAGTCTTGACGACTCAGGGCCTAGTCTCATATCTGACAAACCAGCCAATGGTATCGATGGCCGTGAAGAGGATATGGTGGATGTGGAAACAGGTGACGTAAGAGTGCCTGGCAAGAAGGCATGGACCGATGGACTGGGTGAGCTCTGGGACAATAAGGAGTATGAAGAGAGTTTCGATCTTGATGGCTTCTTGAAGAAGATGCAGTAGACAGACTCGCGACCTATTTTGTTGATAAAAAAGGAATAATTCGTTATAGATGAGGTACATGGAAGTCGGGCTTTACATTGTATCTCGCATGAATGGTTGGAGCTTTTGTCTTTTTTTATTTTTATTTTCTTCCTCTCTATTTGTTTGATTGAGCTTGAGCATGGCGTTTTTTGTTTTTATTTTCTAGTTTTGTTCTCATTTCGTTTCTTGTTATTATTTTTTGTTGTGCTTGAAATTTCTTGACACTCTTCTATTTTTTTTCCGCTGGACCTCTCTAAGTAAGTCAGTGTGTACACGTACCATACATAACCTGTAACTGTATTGCTAATCAAAATAAAAAATACAATCACTCATACCAAACATCGTTCACAATACATAATATGCAAGCTGTGATCCAACTAAATAGACATGCCCAAAAAATTAGCCATGCATGATGATGCAGGACAAGGCTGGGTTCTTGGTGGAGCAATGAGTGCGAAAATGAGAATTACATAGTAGAGTGGGCTGAGGCTGTATCTGTATGCATGGTGGGGTAATTTTTATTCTGGGGCCTTCTGCTACCTTCTAGTTGCTTATGTTGTTTACCCCCTCTCTATCGGAGAAGATTGGCGATATAATTGTACAATTACAGCGCTCGATACTCACTTTTTATGCAGCTCACCTACCAAAATCCTGCTATATAACGCTACTTGACATATTCACGATTATCTTATATCTACATCTTTTACTGCTGTTGCTTCATAAACAAACTCACCTGTAATCTTTTCAAATACTTACTTTTCATCAAAGATAGCTACAAGCTTTGCCACCATGCCTATCAACTATAGCAAATGGGTAAATCACACCGAAAACCAAGATACCAACTCAGCTCAGCTCTTGTACGAACTAACACCTAGTTTTGCATATTAGGATGCTCTCGAGCTCAGCGACGACTCTGATGTTGAAGTCCATCCCAATGTCGACAAGAAGTCGTTCATCCGCGCCAAGCAGAACCAGATTCATATGGAGCGCGCGCAACGAAAAGCCCAAATCGAAGCCTACAAATACGAAAAGATCATCGACGCCGGAATACTTGCGCGTATAGAAGCTCTGATTGCTGTTCTCAAGTCTAATGCTGCCGCCGTAGCCTCGGGAGAAAAGAATGCTGGCCAGGTGGCCTTCGCTGCCGTCATGGAGACTGCGCCTAAGAACAAAGCCGACGATAACCCACCACCGCGCCCCTCGACTATGCACGAAGCCGATAAGAAGCCGCCGACATACACAGAGATGCTGATGGGCCTGCTGGATGCTGTCAACAAGACCCTGGAAGAGAAGAAGGTCGAGGCTGACAAGCGTTTCGACGCCATTATAGAAGAGCTTGGCGTGCACGTCAGTAAAATCCAGGAGATTGCCGTGACCAGCGCTAAGAAGTGCGAGGAGCTAGAGATTCTAGAAGGCAAGAAGATTACCAGTGATTCATACCACATGGGCTTTGACAGCTCTCACGTCAACAAGAACAAGTCACTAGCCAATGGTAGTGGCTCAGACTCCAAGCCAAGCGATGGCAAGGTCGAGCTTCTGAATCCCAACTTTGACGTAAACACTGGCCGCGAAAAGAATGCACCGCCATCTGCTCTCGAGACCGAAGAAGACGTTGTTGCGTCCCCCGCGGCGAAGCAGTTTGCTCGCATTCCCGCCAATGACTACGCTACTGCCCACAACTTCCTACGTGCCAACCCTTCGGTGCTTTCAGAGCGTGAGCAAGATGGTCTGATGGTCGATGCATTCGATGCCGCCCTCGAGGGTCGTGATGACCTATGCCGTCAAAATGTGCACCAGGCACTTCTAATTCAGTACTGTCGTGCATTGGGCAAGGACGGCGTTTCAATGTTCTTCCAGCGCATTACTACACGCGGTCACCAAGCACAAGAAGTTTTCTTCAAGGACGTCCAGGAGACTTACTCACGCATCCGCACACGCGCTCGCGAGATTGTCCGCGAGCGCGCTAATGCACCCGAAGAAGGTGTTGAGCAGATTCAGCTCCAAGCTGTAGAACCCGGTACAGAGATCTCAATCGATGTTCCACCCAAGGACAGCACGGACCCAGAAATACAGGCTGCCCGCGTCATCTTCGAGAGTTTTACTGCAAAAATGCAAGCAGCTCTCGAGTCAGGCAACCTGGACAAAGTCAACAAGGTGCTAGGTGACATGAGTGTAGAAGACGCCGAGGTGGTAGTAGGCCAGCTAGGCGAGGCAGGCATTCTTGGTGTCAACGAGATTGTAGATACGACGACAGATGAGGGAAAGCAACGCCAAGCCGAGATCTTGGAAGAGGGTAAGCAGGCCAAAGAGGCACGTGAGAAGGCTCAAGAAGACCCAGTACCAGACCCGGAATAAGTAGCGGATTCAGGCACATACAGTATATATAAGTGATAGCAACTCCTTTCTTGTTCCTAATGTATTTGATTTGCCCTATGTAAACTCGTGAACTACTACTACAAACAACTGTATAACTTGCCAGAATGTTCGATTGAGAATTATGTACGTGCCCTATGTCTCGGCAGCAATGCTCAAAATGATACATATATAGAACAGAACCCTTTTTTTGTTGTTTGCTCCAAGGCGGGCAAATCCGTCACTCATGGTCAGTGCGTCGCGGGATCTTAGACGGGGGGGTGGGATGTAAGTCAAAATATAACAGAAAAAACCTTAACATGACGTCGATATGACTACGAATAGGCGAATCTGGGACGATAGGCAGCAGATGAGAAAAAAGGCCCATGAATAAGTCTTGTCAAAAGCAAAAGTAAACAAGTTATGTAAGTATTGAGCGTGGGATGGATAGGCATGGATATATCCGGGGGAAAAGGCATAGGAAGACATTTCTCTTCTAGATTTCAGGGATAAAGCATATGACTAGTTACTATGTAAAAAAAAGAAAGTAGCTATAGAAACAATATGAAAACAGGAATCATGTCGCGAACCGAAAGCAGTTATCAAGGCTTGAGAAGATTAGGATGAAAGCATGAAACCAGTCAAGATAGGATAGAAGGCTAAAAGTACCTATAAGTTGTAATAGACTTGATGCTCCTTTAAACGCCATAAACGGAACTGTTGGATTAACGTCACAAAGGCCGCAACAAGGATAGAAGAGAGCGGCAGGGAGACTTGCTGAGCTGAATAAACAAGCAACTAGGAATAGTTAGTATAACGGCAAAAGCCAACGAAACTGAGCTAATACGTTCTTTTTGAACGAGTCTTCTGTACACAAAGAGCCTAGCCCTCTAGTTCCTGCCGTCCTTTTTCAATACTAATAAGTTCCTTTTGTTCAGCCGTGTGATGCCTGCCGTTTTGGGGGAGACCGACAATACTATTTGTGATCAAAAAAGCTTAAGCCAGGTGCCTTGCCGAGAGACCGCCCAAGGCTCAGAATTTCAAGAATTTAATATGTTGTCTTTCCTGGTCAAGTCTAAAACTTGTCTTCATTCTATTCTTCTTCAATATCTTATTTGAAATTTTGAGTCTCGCAAAACAAACATCATTTCAAGTCTTCGTGTCCTATCTTGCATTTTATTTCCATCATCTATCGAGAGTCCGTAGGCTTTTTTTTTCATTATTGGCTATAGGCCACGCCACGCCACAACGTAGTATTTATTTACTTGCATAATTGGATAGCATTAAAACACGCCTCTTTACAATGTCCTGGAACAACGGGCCTAAGCCCGACCAACAACAGTACGGTTACCAACCGCAGCCGCACGGTTGGCAACAGCCGTACCAGCAGAACCAGCCGCAGCCCAACTATAACTCGTATCCGCAGACTGAGAACAACCAGCCAGCTCCGGGGAACTACCAACAAGCACCGCCGCCCGACGGTCCTCCGCCTGCCTACAGCTTCCATCCGCCGACAAATGATAACAAGGAAAACTTCACCTTCAACGATGCGTTCCAGATACAGAAGCCCAAGTGGAATGATCTTTGGGCTGGCATACTAGTATGTGCATGACCTAAACTAAACACCAAAGCATATCTATGTGTAGACATGTTTCTAACACGATGTTTCTATAGTTTCTCGTTGCCCAAGGTGGCTTCGTTGCCATTTCCGCCATGGCGCTCTCGAGCTACTCGGGCAGTAGCCGTGCCGGTAACGGCATCTATGACGGCTCCAACAGTTTCGGACTAAACAGCAACACCGTGATCCTTTTCGCCTTTGTCATCGCTGTAGCTTTCGTCCTCGGTTATCTGTACATCACCGTTGCCCGCATGTTCCCCAAGCAGTTCATCTGGGTCACGGGTATTCTCAATATTGCTCTGGCTATTGCTACGGGCGTGTACTATATTTGGGCTGGCACCACCTATGCTGGTGTTATTTTTCTGGTATGGGGTGTTTTACTCATCTTCTTCTTCTGGAGCTGGCGTAAGCGTATCCCCTTCTCGGTCTTCATGCTACGCACTGCAACGGATGTCGCCAAGGGTTATGGCCATGTATGGCTAGTCAGTACTCTGGGTGGTCTCGTAGGTGCTGCTTTTGCTGCTTGGTTCTCTGTCACGCTCGTTGGTCTATACGTCCGCTACGATGATGATTCTAGCCACTCTAAAATGATTGGCTTCATCGCTTACATCACCTTTACCATGTATTGGTTCTCTGAGTGGCTCAAGTACACGATCCACACGACCGTTTCTGGTGTATATGCTTCATGGTACTTTAGCCCTCGTAACTTCCCCAAGCATGCAACACGAAGTGCCTTCCGCCGCGCTACCACATACTCGTTCGGCTCTATCAGTCTAGGTTCTCTGATAACTGCATTTATCCAGGCTTTGCGCCAGTTGTGCTCTATCGCTGGTAACGAGGCCGGTGCTGATGACAACATTGCCCTCTGCATTGTGTTCTGTGTCCTGAACTGCATCCTGTCGTGTATCCAATGGGCTGCCGATTTCCTCAATCGATATGCCTTCGCACACATCGCTCTATACGGTACACCATACATCCAGGCTGCCAAGGATACTTGGAGAATGATCAAGCAGCGTGGTGTTGATGCTTTAATCAATGAGTGTCTCCTGGGTCCTGTATTCTCCATGGGTGCTATCATGGTTGGCTACGTCACCGCTCTTCTATCCTATCTCTATCTCAAGTACACTGATCCCGTATACAACCAGAACGGTAGCTATACCGCTGTTGTTATGGCATATGCCTTCCTCATCGGTATGCAAGTCACAAACATCTTTACTATGCCGATCTCCTCTGGTATCGATACATTTTCGTCGCTGTTGGTTGGGATCCCGCAGTCATGCAGCGTGAGCATCCCGAGCTCTGGGGTGAACTTGTTCAAGCATATCCCACTGTCATGAATGCTATGCATGGCTAAATAATTATCTTAATTCACTTTGTAGTCAATAGTAATCTTATTTCATTTTCATAAAAGCGTTTGATCTAAACTAATTGATGTTTTTTTTCTTTTAGTATGAGCTATATTTGTATGAATGGCTAGCCGTATAAATATCAAGTCAGATATGTATATACAATTGTTTACAATCTATCATAATCATCAATATATTGGGCAAGTGCAAATAATGAATGAGATGAAGATTTAAACTGAATAACTAGTTAGTTACCATTCATTCATTCATTAATTGTCAGTAGAAATAATCTCGAGAAATTAAAATTTTAGCAAAAATTTTGAATAATCAACCTCCAGCAGCAGCACTAGCATCATGACTCCAGCAGCAGCCAGCAGTTCCAAGGGTTCCGCAAACTGACGAGAATGCTCTTATCGAACTTGTTTTCCATTGATGGCGGCGAGAGCAGCAGACGCAGACTAACTCTCTAATGTCCCTAGGACAGGTGATGCGTATATCACATACGACTTGGTTCCAGCTATGTTTAATTTATAAGGCGCAGACATAATGCGCATGTTTGATTCCTTGTGATGCGTAGATTGTACGCAGAGTTCCATTGTTGTGCGCAACGAGGTACGCGATTCACTTCGCCAGCGACGGGAGACACCCGAACCCGATGGTGGCGAAGAAGTTTGTTGTCCATAATGAAAGTTCTTCCATAAGCATGGGCGCCTCGGAAGACTGGCCGCAACGAATCAGAACACAAGTGAGTGAAGAAAATTGGATTATCAAATAAGAGTCGCCTATGGCGGGGATCGAACCCACAACCTCTCTTTCAGGCCCCAAAAGGGGCCTCCAGAGCGTTCTACCTTTAAACTACTACGACTGTTAGCTTTTCGGGCCTTATTTTACCTTATAGATGTAAATGTCACGTGATATTGGCTAATAGTGTCATATGATCTTAGTTATTTAGGTAGACGTTAAATATAATCAAATCAAATCAGATATTGGCTAATAGCGTTGCATAACCTAGTTATATCTGTAAATCAAGATATTTACTCATAGTCAAGTCAAGTCAAATCAAGACAAAGACATTGGCTGATAAGTTTGGTGTATATGGACTGTAGAAGATTTATAGGAAGAAGACGTTGAATAATTATAAATAAACATGGTTGAGACAAAGAGCTTAGTGTAAAAAGGTTCAAAGTTTTGGTAGCGGAAAGGCAAAAAATTGAGTAAGAAATAGAGAAAGATAAAGACAAGAAACACCAATTTCTTCCCTCAGTTTTGAAGTGTAATTAATCAAAATAAAAGAAAGTGAAAAAGAAAGAAAGAATAGGGAAAAGGAAACCAGAAAATTTTATATGCCTTGAAATTTAAAATCCACACAAAATGAAATGAACTGATACTCTGAAATTAAAAATAAAGACAAAGATATGGACCAAACGTTTACAGGGGTTGTACAGGGTTAATTGTACAATGATAGGGTTTAGTTGTATGAGGAG
>RHDR01000687.1:0-16274 GCA_009806295.1 Davidsoniella neocaledoniae
AGTTGGTGTATACATTTATATTACAGCACAAGTAACAAATGTTTTTCAAATATTGGACATTCTTGCACAATCTGACAAGTGTCATAACAACAAGGGAAAGGGCAACACATTGGAGATTTTGTCTAATTATTATGGTATAAAGCATGAAATATTTAGCTATATGTTAATTAGGTCACCAGCTTAGGTAGAAAATATATCCTCATCTTGTTTCTATAGTGGCTTTCTATATTCTGTTTGTGATGTCTATCAATTCAGAGTTAGCTAAACGATTGATGCTAGATCAGTTGATTGTTCATACATCATTATGAATATAGGATTGCATCTTCAAGAGCTCTTTCGTCTTGATTTTGCTTCAAGCTGAGAAAACGGCGACGTCAAGCAACCGGGTTATGTGTCGATACATCCCTGTAGTTTTGTCTATTTGTGATCCTTGAGATTCTATCACGTTCTTTGGATCAAACTGACTAATATCGACATGGCGTGTGTGCCCTTCCGTGAGATGATATGTAAGTTGTAGCACGCACGTGTTTGTACAATATAGTCACTGTCAATAGAGATACATAAAAAAGATTATTTTCTTTTGTACACGAAATACCAACTTGATTACCTTTTTACTTAATTTTTTTCACGCTCTTCGTTGTCGTCAGGCTCTATATATCAAATCATGCTATTAATGAGGGAAGAGGTAGGGTTGCTAGATTTTTTCCCTGTTATTCGTCCCCGCTGCAACAGCCCACTTCCAACGCGGAGAGAAGCCTAGCATTTTTCGTAGTCGCTTCGCTTCCTCTTGCTTTGGTGGTTCTTGGCCTACCCTAACCTCACTTACGTTCCGGGTTAGCCCAAAGTGGGTTCTACTGGGGCCTCTTGCACCTTTCTTGACAGCTCATCTTCCATTTTTAGCGCTTGCAGACGACGCCAGCCCATAGAAAACAAAGAAAACAACGAAGCATCCACCTTGATGAGCTTCTGGCCGCATTGCTACTAGTCGTACACTGAAAATCGACGCCCCATCATTTTTCTCCTGCTCCATCTATCGTCGACATCACCATAGAATTTGCAACTATCGACCGCCAACTTCTAGCTTTTGTCATCTGTTCGCCATAGTTGCACTACCCAAGTCCGACTTTCATCAGCTCGGCTGGGGTCCTTTGATGCCGTTACATCCCACTTCAATAGTTGTATGTCAAGCTTTGTCGGATCACCACGCCCGTTTTCGCCGCATCCCCTCAATCGCCGCCGTTGCAATAACTACTATCATCTAGCCTACTATAAGTAAGCAAGCCCATCGGCAATCTGCTTTGCCCGCTTTCCCCTCTCGCATACCTACCTGTATGTATCCTTGTGCTATTGTCCTGTTTTATTCCTTGTTTAGTCCGCTGCAGCAAGCAAGTGGTAGCTTTCCTACTTGCTTACTTGCCTACTTACCTACCAAGGAAAACACAACCCTTAGGCACCACCCCTCCTATAGCCTCACTCAACTGCATTACATACATATACATACAGTGTAATGCATGCCCATAGCTTAGCTTACCACTCTTCATCTCCCCTCAAGCCATGCCGCCATCATTGCTTCCTTTTATATCAGACACTACCACAGCCCGTCAACCTCGATCCATACAAGCTCTTCAATATCTCATGGTTCCATCATTCTAATTTTCGATATGTGTCATAGTCTTTTTATCTTATATTCTTGGTAATCCTCTTTCACTTAACGATACTCACGACAATACGGAATCGTTAGCTACTCGTACCAAAATTATACCAACTCGTTCAACCTTTGACTTGTCGGAACATCAGTCAATCATCGCTACTATTGCTATCGGTCTGGCGACTTTAGCCCTGAGATGCGGCGCTTGAACAATACTCAATTTTCTTTTGCCAAATCTTGCTGTGATTAATTACTCTCTTTTCACATCAGCCCATAGTGTCATCGCTGTTGACCCGAAATTCAACATTGCCGATCATGACTTCCAACGAGCCCACTATCGCGACCTCAGTGGCTGTACCTTCGACGAAGCCTCGCAAAGCGAACCGTCAGATTGTTCCTGCACTGCCCATAATTGGCCCTAATGGACGTCAACGTTGGAGTAAGTCTGGTTCTTCGCTTTCAAAGATACCTCCTTTGACACCTGCGTCTCCGACCACGCCAGCATCGGTTGCACAGAACTCAATGAACTATTCAACTCAGCAAGAAAACATTAGTCCATCTCTTGATGTAATCCCGCATACGGCCAACGGAACATCTGATCACCACATGGCTTCTCCTCAGGTGACAGCTCCTCAGAAGAAGCAAGATCTCAATCTTATTTCTGGTAATGCTCCTACTTCCACTGACACTGGAAAGTTCGAAGAGGCTCAGAAACTACAAGACCCTCGCGATCCTGTAGTACATAGCATGCCTCGCCAAAATGGCAAGGAATCTACTCCTGTAGTATCGTCGACTACTTCTACCCAGAAGCACAAGATCAATGGCTCGTCAGCAAATTTTGTGCCTTCATCCCAGAGATACGATGGACATACCCCATACACTCAACAAAATGGCCCCCGCGTCCCATTTTATGCCCCCCGCCCTCGTCCACCTCCTGTCGACCTTCACTTCCGTCACTACAACCATCACAGCACAGGCTCCATGCAGTATTCTTTCCAGGAATCCAATACTTCTTCACCTGGACCACAATCAACAACTTTTCCCCCTCCAGGCATGCACAACAATTCAAATGGAATGCCTGGTCCCGACAACCGTCGTATTGCGGGAGCAGCTGCCAACAACTTCCGCCCGATGCCTCATCCAGGCTACAATGGTGAATATGTTCCTTTAGATAACTACGGTCGACCGATCAACGGTTATGCACCTGAAATGTACAACGGCCCAAGTAACGGGCATAACTACGGCGCCCCATCGACCCCGCACAGCTTCCATGACTCCCAATCGTCTGGCCATGGCGATGAGAATAACCCATCTTCTCAACACCAGCTCTACAACCAACGCCCACCTGGTCTTGGCCAGATGGAGGATGGACGTCACCAACATCAGAATCATATGTCAGCTGACATGCCTCACATGTTGCAGCCCTATATGGGTCGTCCTACTCACTTAGGTCAACATCATGTCTTGGGACATCCCATGGGCCCTAATTCTCATGAAGGCTCTGAATGTAGACCTTCTATCAATGATTATATCAAGACTCAATTCAACTGCAAGACGTTTGCTGATTGTGCCTTCGAAGTTCGCCATCACGATACTACCTTCCTCCAGATCCCCGCTCATCGCTTGATCTTATCGCAGAGCTCAGTCTTAACTCAGGCAATTCTAGCATCCTCGCCACTCACGACACAAAGTGAAGCCCTTCCTCATGTTGTACTCCATATTAGCAACCGCTTTGTTAGACAGGATGCTTTTATCTTTGCCCTGCAGTACCTCTACGGCTCTGGTCTTTTCACCGTCCCCGAACCAATGCCTACTGGTGATGGTCTTTTCATGGCTGGTACCGCCATTGATCGCTTCAACTTCTCTCTTGGCTACTCTGCCGCAGGTCGTATCCTTGATCTTCCCGAAGTGGCGGTTCATGGATCTCGTATGGCTTCACAGTTCCTTTCTTGGGATACCCTTGAGATAGCTCTTGAATTTGCACTTGGTGATATTCCTAACAGGGGTCTCATTAATGAGCACGCACAGATTGAGGACTCTTCACGAACTCTCATACGCGGCATCATCGGCTTCCTAATCAACAACTTTCCGTCGAATTTTGAGGTTGATACTACAGTCACTGATCCTCTTGAATACCGCCGAATGCCGATGTCAGTCCCACCTGGAATGGCCACCTCTCAACCTACTACACCCATCAGAAAGAACACAGAAGACTCTCGTGTCTCGATTCTGCGCAATAGCAAGGCCAATAAGCGTCTCTCCAACGTTTCACACATCCAGTTTGGTGATTTGACAGAGGCTTCGGGCGACAGCGTCAACGATGTGCCTTTAACGCCACAGTCCGAATCTCCAGCGTTCTTTAAAGTTCTCTCTCGTGTGTTGATCAACCTACCATTTGATATCCTCAAGGAAACTCTTGAAAACGATCTACAAGACGGTGTCAATGGCTGGCGTAACAATACCGCTCGAAGCATTGTAGCTAAGCAAATCATTGATGAGCGTGAGAGGAGACGCATCAGTCTCTTATCAGCGGTCATTGATGGCAAAGCTGGGGCCGAAGTTTCCGTCATCATGCCTCGTCTTCATCGTCATGAAGCTCAGATAGCAAACTCTTGGGACATTCTTTGCTGGAAAGAGTACCTTGAAGAAGGTTTGAGTAAAATCAACCTCCTCAAGAAATGGACACCGGTTGAAAACACTGACAAAATTGACACTGCCAAAAATACCGACTTTGGCCTGTATCCATAGCTTTTGATATCTTATTCTCATTTATGTTTTGTTAGCGAAGTTTAAAAATCCCTTCAGCATATTTTTTCTTTTCTCCCATCTATCTTATTAACCTTTTCTGTTTCTTTTCTTTTACTTCCATCTATTATCGTATCATTAAAACCCTTCACATTCTATTTTTTTTCTTTATCTAATTCTTCTTTATTCTTTTTCTATTCCTTTAATGAGACCAAAGAATATAGGTGAAACTGTTTCTTTTTTCTTTCCTTTTAGTGTGGTTTGCTTTACATTGGGACAAAATACATCATATTAGGCCATGATCATGCGCATAGTTTGCTGTTACTTCGTCATCGTATTTTAAGTTTTTTGGAGTTTATTGGTTGGTTATTAAATAGAATCTTTGTGTCTTGGTAGACGTATCTAAATCTTATCCAAATATGATCAGTACTGAAGGTGTTCATTCAACAAAAAAAAACAAAAAGTTGAATTTTGGATTTACAGGTGTGAACAGAAGGGGAAGTAGATGTGGAAATATCACACCAACAACGCAGGACGAAGTTTCTTTCTATTTCTATTTCTATATAGAATATCTGTACTGCATATCAATATCCTACACCACAATATCTCATATCGGGACGATCAATGGATATAATTCTGCATTGTTTAATAGCGTTATAGAACCTCTACTAACAAGGAATATCGACGCCTGGCCACAGAGCATATTGCCTGGATATTCACACATATGTATATGTACATATCAGGTAGTAGTATATCTGACTCATAGAGTCAATGATAGAGAATATTGTGTATTTATGCATAAGCGTAGTATTTAATTTGCAATTATAAGTTGTGTGTTCCGGGCTTTGCCCGACTTTTCTATGGATGTAGCTGTATGTACATATGTACCCAATGCATTACACCGTGTCAACAATAACATGGACCGAGTCCTATATGCACCCAAGGAACACTAAGAGGTTTGTGTATAACAGGTGGGACCAACTATTCGGTTTTTGTTCTCTTGCTTTCTCTTTCTTTTTCTTTTTGCTCTTTCACAAGGGGAGGGATTGTCTTAATGCATGGTGATATCACTGCTGAATAGAGGGGCATTGGTCTCAAGGGTTTAGCTGGCCTGGCTAATATTGACTAAACTGGTACGAATAATGCACAACGCATCAGGAGAGGGACAATTATTATTGAACCACTGCTGTACTTCCCAGGGGTAAGAAAAATTATAAAACTCTGTATTCTCTATTATACGAATATGTAAGTCATATAATTTGTGTTGTAAGAGCATTCCCGTTTTCTAGAACCGGCTAGTAGTTACAGCATTTCATATAAGAGACTGCATATACAGATAGATATAGATTGTCAACTTTTACATCGGCAAAAGTTGCTTTTCTTCGGGTATTTACTTTTTTGGGGCTGTTTTATTTTTTTTCTTTACTACAAGTAGACATGTAAACACTACGACTTGAGATGAATCCAAGCTCTTTGCTATAGTACAACTACACATATATGTCCTCAACTATTTGAATCATGCCTTTTCGGTCCGCGTCCCTTGCGTCTGTCATTCATGCCTAGGGCCGACCGACTAAGGACTAGTGGCAATGGCGATGGGATACAGGCAGGATGAATGAAATGGGATGTCAATGGCAGACAAGGAGGGAGGGTCACATCAGCACAGATATTTATGCGGGGTTCTCGCAGCACAGGGCCTTTATTTTCCTTGAGATACAGCGATCGATCATGTTGTTTTCATCTGTTTTCTTTCGGGGGGTTTCTGATCTGATTAGCAAGATCGAATTATTTTGTACACTATGATATGAATCTATATACTATAAAGTTAGCATCTTGGAAACACTTTACTTTTTCCATGCCGAGATTGATTTCAAGTTGTTTATCGTGATACTCTAAATCACCTAGCTGATAACCTAGCTTAATCAATCCATTCACACAGTAGTTTTGTCAACTATATATGTATGTATATATGTATCTGTATACAACTAAATCATGTAAGCAGTTGACTATCAAGTCCAAAACTAGTCAACTTTTAGCTCAAGTCAGTACTACCACAGTCAACGATTGTTCAGCCGAGGTCCCTGGTTGATAGAGCGCGTCATTTCCATCTGCATCGCAACCATAGATTTGGTGTCGCTAACTAGCCCTGAAAGTATTTTGTTATGTCCATCAAATCAGCATGTGTCTGTCCTTGTTTCGGTATGCCAGGATGATGCACCTCGGTAAAAGTAGAGACATTTGATAGAATCTCTGTAGAGAATTTGGACTACAGGTGTCGTCATTTGCGCAAAGAAGAAAAGATGTCTTAGCAACATTTTTTTTTTTTTTTTTACCTTTTTGTTGACAAGGGGCAATAACAATACAATAGAGAGGGACTAAGATTCTGTTTAGTTGTGCTAGGAATACGGGGAATGAAGGGAAATTAATTGCGTAGATAAACAAACCACAGAAAAACAGGTTCGCAAAGAACAGTGCCGATGCTCTCTTGAACGCACAAAGCCAGGCCTAAAATGAGCATTGATTGAGCCCCATGGAACAGCGCTAAAGCCACATGAACATGGATACAGGGCAGAAAACGAATGATAATCCTCATAAGCTAGACTAGCTACAGCAGCTACAATACACAAGATAAGCACTAACCACAGATAACATCTCCAATGCTAGTATTTTTTTGCCGAAGCTCTCCAACTACATATACAGATACATTTGGGGACCTACGTTAAAGCTATGGTGACAAGATGGCAAGAATAGAAACAAGATCAGTATAGTTGTCCAGATCGACGAGGGCTGTCCTCGACATCAATGGCAAAACGTAATCGCGAATTGAAATACTAAATCTGAAACTAAGATAGAAGATGAGATGGCATGTAAGGAACCAAAAAGATATATAAATTGTTATTCAAAACAGAGCAGCTGAGATACTTCCGAGGACATTCCCCTCAGGGCTCTACGGAATTCTACTACGCTATAAACAGCATTGCAGTCTCCTGTAATTGCAGACCTAAAGAATAGGTTGTGTCTTGCTCTCCCCTGTTGCTATAGTTGCTAAAGTGGGAATCAATCAAAACAAGGTGCCTTAGTCGGGTTTCGCTCAATCTGACGTTTGGACTTTGGTCTGAAAATGGCAGTTACCATCAAAGCCACCAACAGAAAAAAAAAACACAACACACTGACTTTGTCCTAACTTTTGTCGTTCTTTCCTCTTCTTGATCCATCTTGATCAAGCGTCGTTCCTTCCGGGTTTTCCTTTGTTGTTTCCTTATCTTCGCCCACCTTCCTCTTCTTACTTTCCTTTACCAACACATTGCACAACTATTTCTATGCAAATTATTTTATAATATACACTCCGGACTTCACGCAACTATCGTGAGTTTTGTCATATACTGTTTCTATCTTACCATAAATATTTTTTGCGCTATTTTCTCGGCAACCGACGCGCTGTACAGCCAATTTTTGCGCCTTAATTTCAACCCACCAAAAGAACATAACCCAATCTATTCATATCGTCGACTGTCACTTGACCTTTGAAGGCCTTGCTCGCTTATGACCATAACAAGATGTCTTCATCGCCAACACCACGTCGGCGATCGCCACACTCATCACCAACAATTACTCACGCCGAAGTTGTTGCCTCGCTGAAGGCCTCGGTACAGCAAGTCCCAGTCCCACGGCCACCGTCGCCTCCACAGCCACACAAGCGCGGACTCTCTGATCCGATTCTCCGCAATGCCTTGCGCTATACCATATCGGCGCGAGAGTATTCGGCTCTGCACAAATACCTTCTCTCAAGATCGCGCATGCTTACGCGCACGGCGCCTACACCTGCGCGGGTCGAACAGATTGTCGGCACTGATACACCCGAAAGACAGAAATATAGAATGCAAGGCAAGGGCCTCGTAGACTGCAATGATGCCGAGGACGAGAAGGAGGAGAATGACTACAACGCCCGTGCCGTGCGCCATTCCATGCGTGTCTTCGTACTCACGGGAGTGGCCATGAAGGTCTGGGATATGGTGCTTGTCAAGATCGGCAAGAAGAACAAGTACGTACATCTCTAGCCTCAGTAAAAGGTTTCTTTTTGCTTGTGATACTAACAGGCATGTTGCTATAGAACTCCGCTCGCGGAGAAAAAGCCGCTACATAAATCAGCAACACTACGACTATCGGTTTCTCTATCTACGATTCTTCTACTCTACAGACTACTCTTCAGATTTCTTACCCGTCTTCGCGGGCATCTATTAGATGCTTCGGCGGCGCATTCCGTCTACGGAACCCCCGCACAGCTGCAGCGCTCACATCGCCTTATGCGCCTGCTGTTGGCGCATCTTTTGCCGGTGTCATGCTTGGAATCTCTCCTGCACGCCATGTACGTGTCTCTGTGGCCATTTACGCCATGTTTCGTGCGCTCGAATTCACCTGGAACCTTCTTGAACATGACGGCATGGTATGGGGTTTCACAACTCTAGCCAACGGCTTCAAAATCAAAAAGGACCGCCCATGGTGGTTTGGAAGCTGGCTTATGCAGCCTTTAGTATATGGCCAGCTACTACACACTCTCGTTTTTGATCGTGACTGCTCGCCAGCATCCTACACTGACTGGATCATGAAGCAATCCTCTACCTACCTTCAAAAACGGCCTGAAGGCTACTCTGTTGGGCTGCCTTGGCCATCAACGTATGAGATTGTGGATTCGCTAGCCAACATGGCAAAGCTTAATTGGCCGTAAGTCTTTCCCTAACTAACCCCTGTTCCTACACATCTCAAAGCTGCGGTGGCAGCCTGCACTTCTACCCTATCTGTATGCATACCTTATCATGGTACTGTGCTGCTGTTTTGTACTGTGCTCATACGGTACAACACATTACTTTGGGGATGTGTTGTATTAGGAATATCTACTCAGATACTAACATTTTGGCTTCTAGAACCTATATCTCACCTACTCTCTTTCCCCAAAAAGATGTGCTGCCAGCTTCACTGGCTGCTGTTGGGCCGCTGACCGCTCGCGCTCATCCCTTAATCAAGTCGCTTTCATGTGCCACACTTCACCCACACGATCCCTCATGCATGCGTACTTACTTAACCTTTTGGTTGCAATCCTTCCCGCCTATTGCAAAGGCAATATTTGCCGTCTACTCAGCCATGTCTTTGCTCCCGCGCTTCCGCACACTCACTGATGCGCCAATGAAGATTCTACAGCATCTGGTGCTACGTACACTCAAGCTGAGCACGTTAGCCACAGGTGCCATTTCTACGGCATGGGCTTCTATCTGCTTCTTCCAGTCATGGTTCCCCCGTACGTTTATGGCCAAGCAGCGGTTCTTCCTAGGTGGTTTCATCGCTGGTCTCTGGTCATTCCTAGAGCGCAAAAACGGCCGTGGTGCCTTCCTTTCCACCGCCAGACTCAGCGTCGACTCTCTATGGAAAGTTGGTATCAAGAGAAGATGGTGGAGAGGAATGCGTGGTGGCGATGTCTGGTTGTTCGTTTTGGCCCTCATGGTATCGAGTGTCGTGTACGAAAAGGACGCCAGAGCAGTCAAGGAAAACAACTGGCGTAAAGGTATCAGCTGGGTGCGTGGTGAGGGTTTCCAGGACTGGAGTTTCCAGCTCACCGAGGAAGAAGAACGCAGGCGTGAGGAAGAAGAGGAGATTAGACGTTCCGGTCGTCTATGATTACTAAATCTCAACAGCCAACGACATACATTGCTTTATCGGTTGGATTCCTCGGGCTTAGTTAATATTTTTTCTTGTTTCCTTTTTTCTTTATCATGTAGCGGACTTTGGTTTCTTATCTGGGTTTTTGGGGGATTGGAATGGGTCATAGGTAACAACAGAACATTAGGGGCTTGGGTAGGTTGTTGTGCCCTTGTTTTGTTTATTATCTTTTTTGTTCTTATTAGGTTAGCTTCGGTCTACGGATCAAGTTTCTTTTCTTTGTGTCATATGGAAGTAAAAAATATCACAGATGGAAATGGCATGTTGGGAGTTCATTATGGGGGTATATTTTCGTATATCTTAGTATATCATCTCGGTTTTATTAGGTTCATTCGTTCTACATAGAGAACAAAGAAGAGGGGAGCTGTTTGTGTTATTTAGCTATCTTCCCAATGTTGGCAGCCATTGCTCTTTCTCTTGGAGTTTATTTGCGTCAAGATTCGATTGTTATCGACATTACTATTATCTGTCCATTCATTCTTTACTGTTTTCCTTTTATTTTTCTCTTTGTTTATTCTCTTGTGCTTTTTCTAGATCATGAGTATCTCGTCGTGTTCACTGGTGTTTCATTCTGCACATCTATATTCTGTCCATATACTGCCTGGACATCCTGTCGAGTGGCCAACGCCTGTTGTTGAGCAGCCACCAATTCCTGATGACGGCGTCTTCTAGGTCTATAGAAGAAGAAGTACCAAATAGCCAGGCCGATTGAGAGAATACAGATGACGATAACCAGAACGAAGATGGCAATGGCCAATCCTCGGTTGCGTCTTGTGGGTTCCATGAGCACCGTGGTGGCTTGAGAACGTGCAGCTACCCAGACGCTACTAGTCGGGCCGAGTATGGTGGAGTTGTACAGTACGGTGTCCCAGAGGTAGCTGGTGGATGTGGCGGTGGCAGTGATACTGTTTGTAACTGTAGATCCAGATGTGAGGATATGTGAGTGGGTGGATGTCGATGTCGAAGTCACTGTAGTGAATGCGAAGCCCGTCACCGTGGCTCCGCTTGTGCTGGTGAAGAACTTGGTAAGGGGTTCAAGAGGTAGTGTTATCACAGACCCAGAGCCAGTTAGGGTTTTGTAGATAGTAATGGTGGTACTATATGTTTCGGTGACGATTGGATTGGTAAAGGTCTCGGTCGTTGACGTTGGAATTATTATCGTGTAAGTGATTGTCCTGATAGACTTGTATTAGTATTGCTTTTAGTCTTATACAACCATGTCTATATAAAAGGTAGAGGAAAGCATAACTTACGGGATACCCGAAGTCTCTGTTGTTACTGATGTTGTCACATCTGTATATGTAGACGTACTATCAGGAATTAAAGATCCTGAATACGTCGCGCCGACCAGCCGCATTTTGTAGTTATTATTATTTGTTCCTTTTCTTCATTCGTCGCTGCTATGCGCCGTCCTTTTTTGATACTTGTCGTTTCTTATCAAGGTGCTCAGGTGATTCTTTCAAGCCTGATGTAACTCTCGGCTAGTACGTATTGATTTACGTGTGTGAAGCTGTGCTTGGAGTTGGATTGTAATAAGAAGCAATATATTCACACCAACAGCAGCTATTCGGGTGTTGTATAGATAAGAGATGTGTAGAGGATATAGGGAGTGTAAAAGATAGAGCGGATGACTTAGTCGTGATAGCGATAGTATCGTCAAATTATAAGGGCAATGAATGGTAGGAACTTTCAATAACAAACAACATTGAAATACTCTAGCCCTTGAAAAGGTCCTACTCGAACCTTATATATCATGTTCTCCTCAAGATAACTTAGTTGCAATCAAGCGTTCTTAGCCTATACTATATAGGACGGTTTAGCAATGTCTCCTTTGAGATCCTCTTTGTTCACACAGACACCTATTCGATCCCTACAAGAAGCACGTTCAGCCTTGAACTAGGCCGTACATCTTCAACTACATCAGGCTAGTGTTAGTTAGACGAGGTAATAAACAACCTTGCCCTGTAGCACTGCTAATTTCTTTTTTTTTTTCCAATATTCTACTGTTGATAAACCAGCTCAAAAACATCCTGTTCGTTGCTGATTCCGCTTATTTCTTGACCTTGCTTTACTGTTACCCACCTAAATGCTAATGGGACGCTGTTCTGCATATGCGCACAAGTAGGGCGATGTCACCCCGGTCCTCCTGACAGATTCTGATGGCTGTCGCTTTTTTGCCTGATTCTGAGGCAAAGTACTCAAGCCAAGAAAACTTGTGTAGTAGATAGAAGCCTGTCTGCCTACCTGTCATGCCGTATCCTCCTGTTTTAGTGTGCTCTCAACGATGTATCTGTATCTTGATGTGATGTAAATGAGTCGTTGAAGTAAGCCTATGTAACGTTAAACATCAGCAAGTTTTAGATATTTTACTTTCACTCTTAGATACAAAATACTAGTAGTACATATATGTACATGTGTATCAAACTAACATAGTAGGATCTTGACACACTGAGATTTTTTTTTCATATTCCTTCTCTAGAATTTTCAACAGGGTCAAAAGCCTAGAATTGTGAGGATGGACGAAGAAGAAAAAATTGAAAAAAGAAGCATCAAAGAGCTTAGATCCTACGGCTTTAACGCCAATGCAACTTCAAATTCAAAGCCTAGACCAAAACCTAAACCTATTTAGCGTAATCATATATGTACAGATACAAATAGTGAAGAAGTAAAATGCAACAACAACAACAACAACAAGCACAGAACCCTATTCATGCGGTGCGATAACCGGAAACAACAAGATGGTCCCTGGGTTTATTCTTGCTGGATTTTTGACGGTACGAACTTGCCGATACATGTACAAGATATGTTAGTGTTTATGCCCTTATAAATACAAATTTAATTATGACGACAAGTCGGCACGTGCATACGTTCCGGCAACTATCAAACGCGAGAGCTTGTAGCAGCGCAATCTCAGTGCGCGGGTCATTCCGAGCTAATCTGATAAGTTAATAGTGACAAGTCTACATGTAGACCGATTGTCATAAATGATGACACAATCTATAAGATATATATATGTATAAAAATGGCGAGTTATTGCGAGTCATGTAGAAATTTTCACTGTTCTTATAAAATAAGATTTAGTAAATGCATCGCTATGTTAGGCAAACCTTACTTAAACTTCTTGAGTTGGATGTGAAAAAAAAAACGATAATTGAAAAAAAAAAACTGGCTTTGAGTGAGGATAAAAAAGGCACAGGGTCTTATGACAATGCTTCAAGTGTCACAGCTAGGGTTTACCAAGGCACAAACCCTGTTTAATTTGACGGACATGGCCGTCTTTACTACTGTACATTTCTGTGCTCTGGAAGTCTGATAAAAGCAGTGCAGAAAAATGGATTCACTACTGCGTCGTACCTCTTGTAGCCACTTGTAGCTAGGGTTATTGTCTTTCACGATCGTGGGGGTCTTAGTTCAATTGGGGGAGCATCATTTCCTTGCAAAGGATGAGCTATTCTCCAACTGATGATGTACCTCTCATTTTTTTGGTACTTGGGGGGCTCTACATTGCTGCCTTGCATGAGGAAGTTGCGGCTACGGACCAAGATTGACGGAGGTTGCATATTAGCAGCCACCTTTCAAGTCCTTGCATTTTTGTTTTCTCTTTCTATTTCTCCCACTCAGATTCGCACGTAGGCAAGGCGGCTCAAGACAGGAAATAACCAACCGCATGAGGCCAGGGCAAGGACCTGAAAGCGCCATCATCGTCACTTTTTTTTTTGTTACTACTAACGTTAGTACTAACGGTTGAACTTGTTTACTCCACCGATGAGAGAAGCACCGTTTTTGGCGTTTAGCGCCTTGAGAAACCTAGCAAGAGATCATCGTCCGTTTTCTTCCCTGGTTGTTCGCCACATAATCTCTAGTAGTCATGTGAAGCATTCGAGAGGCAGCTATTGGCCGAAGCTAATTTGCCTGATGAAAAGCACAGACAAGTATATCTTTCGATATGGCTGCATTATTTCAGGACCTGTTGCATTACATCATGAGAGCCAGGAACACCTTGAGCTCTAGAGTGTTCGTATAGCCAGTTCTTTTCTTTTTTCTCATCCTATTCAGAGTACAAGGCCTCTTGGATTTTAGTGTGCTGAGGACAAAAGTGGAGAGGCCATGACCGGAGGAGTCCGGGGTCCTTCCTAGGAAAAAAAAGAGAACCTGAAAGATCAGACAAGAATCAAAGAATATGCGGCCGCATCTCCCGTATGAAGGGAGCAACTGCGAAATGAAACGAAGACTTTTGGAGTGGCACGAGAAAAGCCTGATCGACCAGAAGACAAAACAAACAAGTAAAAAGTCATAGCAAGACAGAATACTGTCATATTCGCTTGTTTACTTTGTTGCAGAGATGCTAAATCACTGAAAGACATTAGACGGGCGTTTTGCTGCTAGGCCTTGGCGGGAAACTACCAACCTTCATCAAGCCACACCCCCCAGAATGGTAGCTTCCAAACACCACCTTGAATGTGGGTTGATCAGAGTAGAACGTAGTAAGGCAAGGCAAACTCCGATCCACAGCTAGGTAATTGCAGATTCTTTCCGTGTATAAAGTCAGAGCCATTCCCGCCTTGGGATCTCTCGTTGTTCTGAAGACTTCGCTCGAACATTCAAATCTTCATTATCATCTTCCGACTTCATCCTATAATACACACACATATATATACCTACCCTTAGTTAATCTTTTCAATTATATATCATATCTTATCTCATCTTCAGTAGAAGTATCATCAATTCCTCAAGCGACTTCGGGCTTCCTATCAACACTACCATCAACACACCAAACTTCACTTCTATCACCTCAAACTTTTATATTCTACAATGGGCTACTCTTACGGACGCTGCTGCCACTGCCAGACCATGCTGGCTATTAGCGACAAGTGCTCGTTCTGCAACCATAAAGAGTGCGACGACTGCCTGTCTACACAGCTTCCCGGCACCTCCCTCAACTACTTCGATCAGGCTTCCATGTCACCACGCTCTATGCCATCGCCAACCTCTGGTAACTTCGACTTCTCATCTGTCTCTTGGGCCTGGACTCTTTCGCCCAAGAAGGCTAGCGAGCGCCGTGAACGCGAGCTCCGTGAAAAGGCCCTCCGCGAGAAGGAGCGCCGTGACAAGGAGGTTGCGATGCGCCGGGCTGAGCGGGAGGCTGCCCAGCACATTCTGGCTTCGAGCCATTAAGTATAGCGAGAGAAGCGGACATCTAGAGAACTCAGTCTTCTTTCCGTAAACAATCATGAATAACTATGGCCATGTCGCCTTGAGGACGCTCTCGTTTCCATCTTCATGTTTGGAGGGTCTGGCTAAACAGGGCGCTTGAATTTCATGCGGTAACGATAAATGCCCAAGAAACAGCGCCATCGCCTTTTCATACCCCTTCCTACAATTGGGGAATATTTACAGCTAGGTTTATTGTTTGGGTTGTCTGGTATCATAGCGCCGGCTGCGAGCATAGGAAGTAACTCGCTAGGCGTCGTATTTGTTTTCATTTCCTTGTTGTTTTTTCTGCTATATTGTATGGGGCATGGTGTGTATTGCTTATTTCTTTTTGGGATATCCAGTTTCTTTGTTTTCTTCCTTGTCATTTTTCTCTTCCTCACTTTTGGGGAGATATTCGTATCCATAACCAGTTCGATATGACCTCTTAGTATGTATTAGCTATCAATATATTTTATCTCTGTTCGGTCAATGAAAACTCAATAAAAACACTCAAAACATTCACATGCCAAGGTATCATTCGTTTTAACTCAATCATGTTGCATGTTGTTGCTAAGTTTTGGGCTTAAGAATGCATGTCTCTCTCCACTTACACAGCTTGGACGCCTGAATATGATGCCACGCATGATCATATGATGACCTGGTTCTAGCACCTCTTCTTTACTTAATATTCTACTGCGTTACTGAAACATCTGCCCAAATATGCTGGCGATTTGTGCCTTAATTTCCAGAAGGCGAGGCCAGAGTCTGTTTGTATCCCTTTCCAAGCCCAATTCAGCCCAAGCACAAGAGAAATAGAGAAGCAAACTTGGGTTAAAAAGGGGACTTTGTACTTCAGCACCTCACATTAGTATTTCAACACAAATAGCAGGGGCTCTTCAAAAGGTACTTAGCCCACAAAATATTAAGTACTCCTCACTTTAGTCTTCAAAAGCTGCCAGCTGGCAAAGTACTTTTT
>RHDR01000688.1:0-16170 GCA_009806295.1 Davidsoniella neocaledoniae
CTTCTATTGATTTTTTCGTTGTTTCTTTTATACTATTCTTTACTTATTTGTGTTAGCTTATTTACTGGTGTTCTTGTCGGTAAATTCGCATCTCTCCTTTTTTCAGTCTAGGGTGGGAAGAGGGAAGCTCTTATTTTTCTAAGTAAGGGAGCAAACCCTCGTTGTCTTTCCTGGGGTTTTCCTACAACTATGATAAGGCAGATGAACAAAATAGAGTCCTGATTTTTTTTCTTACATTTCTAGTATCCAAGCTTGAGTATTCTAGAGAGGGATTTATAAACAAAACATAAAGATATGGAATCAAACATTTCTTCAAGTGTCATCTTGCTTATATATATATCTCTACAATATATTATCAGCTTCCATTCAAAATTCCATATCAACTACTCTTTCAATTATTCAGTGATGATTTTTCAATCAGTTTGGTCCTCACTACAAATGCATGCTAGGCTTAAGCTTTAGGCTGTCTCTCAGGCTTGAATAGCTGGCTTGAAGCTGCTAGCCTAAACTGGACAAGCTGGATTGAAGTTTTTTCCTTTGTCCTTCTTCTTCGCTAAACCCTAGTTGAATATACCCTAAATATGTATATTTTATGTAGTTTAATAATTAGTCTCCAACAAGAGTCACTGTGAACCCTGGTGAAGAACTCCAGCAGTTCAAAATTAGTGACAAAGATAACTCCAAATGAACTCCAAATGACATAGAAGAAAGTATTTATGACTTGGAAAATTTTGTTGAACCTGATAACTATAAGTCACAATAGAGAATTTGTGGAGTGAAGTTGGCACATGATGTACGTTTTATGTATAGTGTAAGACTTTGAAATCTGACAACACAACAATACTGTAGACGATGACAGAGGAGACAAAAGTTGTTTTTGTTTATCAATCGAGTTAAGAAATTCTTGGTAGATCATTTGGTATATCTATCTATCTACATGTAGTCATATATCAAGAAAAAAATCTGATTGTTATTCTTTACCGGTGTTCAAAAGGATGCTAATTGTCAATGGGTTTAGACTGCATCCTTCTATTCACTCAGTACTACGTTTTTTTTAAAGTGAGAGAGGACTAAGGAATAAAGAAGGTCTAACGAAGGGTTGAAAAATTGAAGCTTGGTAATGAGAGTTCAAACAAAATATACGATGGTAATGAGCATCTGTAAAGCGATGATGGTCGATATAGAAGGCTGACTTTATGGTGCATATGGTAGTGATTATTTATGGTAATTATACCTAGGCATTTTTAACAAAATGCATATTCTATCAATGGCTGTAAATGGGAGAGAAATAGACCAATTAATACTACAGCTAACTGTATAATGCCTTGGGGATCCATACAGATATAGTGATATATTTCAGGCGGGGAGCACACACACATGCAGCTTGAATGTATAATGAGTAGTCAAGGATGGTAAGATATGAGATTTGTAACTACATGACCCTCTATTATCAGACGCAGATTCTCATAATGGTCACAATGGAAGCCAATGAGCTGCATATGTAGTACAAAATAGCAAGAGAGCGTGCTACATAGTTCCATGTGTATATACATAGATAGGTGTGGAAGCCTGGCCGGAGCCGTTTGAGTGGTAACGTACGTGGTTACATTGTACACGCAATGTGATGTAAGTATATATGTATGTACATACTTAGAAGACATGTACTTTAGTTCGCAATGAAACACTCTGTCGGTTAATCATGGGAATGAGAAGGAAAGCTACATACAACTGCATATGGATATAGTGGTATACAGAACAACTAACCGCCTGCTTATCGTCGAGCCCGGTCCATCCGTACTAGGAAAGCCTATGCTGGAACTGGCTATTTGGACTGAAGCGGACTTAACTTTCCCCAAAAACACATGGCGGGAAAAGCTGAAGCAACCCAACGGACTTTGTTGTGTTGTACTGTTGCGTATTTTTGATACTAATTAGCCAGGACAGCTATGTAGCTGTCGATAGTCCAGCCACGGACAACTAACTGGGTGCCTCTGCATCGTGCATGTGTATCTGCACAAGCTAGCATATGAAGGCTGCGTTATCTGTTCGTTGAAGTCTTGCAAAAGTGCATATTTATATTGTGGTTGGCTGGTTTTGGTGTACGTGTTGGGTTGGGTATCTTTCCAGATTATACATATATCCATTCAACAGTGGTCTCTTGGATGAACTTTGGGGTAGATTTCTCGGGCCGTCTCTTTCTTTCTTCATTTCCACTTCCCAATATTATCACATGATTTTCTTACAGATTTGTTCTTCATGAAGCTGGCGAGCTAGATACTTGGTTTACCAACCTAGAACACCATTCGCACGTACTGTTTATGTTTATATTCTATCATAGATTCTATTACGGGAGCTAGGAGTGCACCTGTCGATCACCGATCACCGATCACCGATCACCCAAGTCTCAGACCCTTTGCCGGCCTAGGCTTTTCTTTGTTAGCGGTTCTTACATATTTGACAAATCTCGTTCTGCCATAGCTAGAAACAACAACAAAAAAAAGACAACAAAACAAAGACCGGTGCTCGGGAACCCCGCAGCAAGCTTAGGAGGAAGACGAAAGCGACAAAACGTGAGCGTGAACTCTAGGTCCGGGTCCGACAAAGTGCTGTAGCATTGCAGATTAGGCTATCGATTTAGCGGGTTGCATTAGCGAAGCGGACCATTTAGTGGCCATCCCAGTGCACGCTTAGCGGGTGGACAGGCGCTAGTGCTATAGGGGACGTGGCAGCTGATAGCGTGCATTGTTAGTTAGCAAGTTTTGAAGCTCGTTCGTATTTGGGGCCTTTTTCCCCTTTGGCTTTGAGTTTTCTTCCCTTTTTTCCCTCTCTCTAAATCGACAGGCATTTCCTCTTGTCTTTAATTGTTTGTTGTCAAGGTTTTTTTTTTTTTTTTTTTTTGTTGCTTCTTGCGCCCTTCTCTACCCGCTGCCAACCGAGACTTCAACATCGTCATTGAAACGTACATTCGTTTATTCGTTTATACTGTCGCTTGCATCGCCAATCATTTTTGCTGCCGATTATTATTGAATCTCACCTGTCTTTGTCGTCCTAGAGCAACCATTGACGACCCGACCGGCCATCGTTCGTCTAGCCGAACCCTAAAGGCGTCACTGGCACTGACGCTGACGCCGTCATCAGTCAGGTCTTCCCGCATCTTGTTCTAGCACTACTCGCTCTCTATCCCGTCTGGCTTCCGACTTTGCCATCGCACCGTCGACACCGACGCCGACGCCAACTTCGCCGAGTCTGACGGTGCCTGGCCGCAGTCCTTCTGGCCCTGAGCTTCTACAGCGCTGCCAGACCCTGTACGCCCTAATACATCTGCTCCTCGTTCTGTGTAGCCATGTACGAGACGTCTACTAGTAGCTTTCCGTCTGTTGCAGCGTCCACCACCGGCCGGTCTGCCTCTGGCCACGTCGCACCGCTGCCGCCGCTCAAAACGACGGCTCTTTCTGGCTCCGAGGGCCTGAAGACGCCACTCGATACTCAAGGCGCCACGATCAATGAGACGCCTCGCTCTGCGACGGCCGACAACAGCACAGGCGGCGGGGATTTCGATCCCAACCAGTCCACCACATCACAAGGACCCAACAACAACAACCAGCCACAACACAAGCGGGTTTACCAGGCCTGCATCCCCGTGCCGCCGCCGCAAAGTCCGCTGCGATCTCGGCAGCGTCGACAACCCGCATGACCCGCCGTGTGTGCGCTGCCGGCGCGAAAGCAAAGAGTGCTTCTTCAGTGCCACACGGCGCAAGCGCAAGAACGAAGACCCCGAAGCCGAGCTGGAAAGCGACGAATATGTGATCCGCAACGGCCGCAAACGCCGCCATGGCGCCGAACCCGTTGTGGCCCCCGTCGAACGATCATACACCGAGGCGCCGTTGACACCCGGTGGATCTCTGGGCCGTCGGGAGCCGCTGCGTCGACCTGATAGTCTCTTGGGCCGCAATAGTCGCGAGTTCAGCAGTGGCGATGACTCGAATGCGCAGCTCGCCAATTTTCGAAGCACAGGAAGTCATGAAGGACCGCGTGTATGGGGCCACACGATGCGCTTGATCTTTTGTATAAAGCAGCCACCGATAGGTTCGTACAACGCTCTCCTATAAACCCGGCGCCGTCATCCGCACCGCCGCCCCCGCGCTCCGTCCCGGAGCTGCCTCACCAGGGCCATCAGTCACCATCGTCGTTTCCATCTGTTCCGTATAGCCAGTATAGGTCTAACATGCCGTTACCGATTCGCAGCCCTGTTACTTCGACCCGGCCCGATCCTAGTAGAGCATCGTCTGTCGCCATGGCCACTCCGATAGCAGCTACTTCTGCACACCATTCTCGCCAACATTCTCGCATAGAACGGCCGTATCCCGAAAACTCGCGACCCTCTATCGATGCCTCCATGGGCCAACCGCCAGAGCTTACGCCTGAAGAAGGCCTTGAAGAAGCTCTAAGATCTTGGGGCCGATTCCGCTTTGTGCGCGCTGGCTGGTTCACTGCCCAGGAGGCCATCGCCTATATCGACTAGTAAGCTGGTCGTCAAGTGGAATATCTTGACTAATATCTAGACCTGTGATTTAAACTGTTGCTAACATACGACTCTCCAATAGTTATTATACATTTCTCTCGCCCTTAACGCCCATCTCCCCGCCGACATTCCGTAACCCAGCAACACACGCCACATTGCTGAGCGAGGAGCCGATTCTCACGGTTACCCTCTTGACTATCACCTCGCGATACATGAAACTATCCGGACCCGGTGGGCATTGCCGCTCAAATGCTATCCACGAGCAACTATGGACATACTTGCGAGGTATGATTGAACGCTGTCTTTGGGGCCAGGAAGCCTTTGGTGGACGACTTCACCCTTCCGGGCCTACCGAAGACTTCCAGACTAGTAGTACGGCGCCTTGGCGTGGTCTGAGAAGGGTAGTCTGCGTACTCTAGGGACTATCGAATCACTGATGATACTCACTGAATGGCATCCACGGGCATTGCATTTCCCACCTGCGGAAGCTATCGACGAGCTCATGCTACCCAATTACGAAGAAACTATTCAGAACGATGCCTCCCAAAGACAGGAGGGCTCATTTGGTGGTAAGCGTATCGAAAGCTGGCTTGAGCCGGCTTGGAGAAGTGATCGTATGTGCTGGATGCTTCTTAGCACAGCCATGGGACTAGCGTACGAACTTGGCGTCTTCGATAACATCGACGAGCTTTTGCAGGAAAACGCCGTTCCCCGGCCTGAATACGAGGAGGAAGCATACAGACAACGAGCGCATCGTATCAAGCGGTTGCTGCTTATATATCTCACACAGCTTGCTGGCCGTCTAGGATGGAAGAATATGGTCCCAGAACAACTTTGGAAGAGCGATCCGGCCGTCAGTCGCATACGTCGCGACACTACAGAGGGTATGACGCCAGCCAGTCACGTCTCGCTTTCCAACGCTTTCAACTATATCCCAGACCTAGAACTCGATGATCAGATCATCCACTGCTGGGCAGGTGTAAGCAACACCATGCATATTGGCAATGAGCGTTTGTTCAAGTCACGTAAACATACCACTGAGATCATCCAGGATGGCAAATACGTTGAGCTGCTACGCGAGTTTCGCCCCATGCTACAAAACTGGTGGAAAGAGTTTGAGCGGTTCCGGCTTCCGCTGTACATTCGCTATATCCTCACTATCGAGTACGAATACGTGCGCATCTATATCAACTCTCTTTCACTACAGGCCGTGGTTGAGCGCTGTACGAACAATGCTAGCAGTAATAGCATTCCTCACATGGCAACCTCGACGAATACTACCTCTGATGGCAGCACAGCTAATATCCTGCCACAACTATCTCCGCAAACACAGAACTACTACGGCAAGCTACCACTTGGCCAACTAGGTGGCTTTACACAGGACGACCAAATCTATATCCGTGAGGTCGTCGAGGGATGCCGTAACCTTTTGCGTACTGTAGTAGAAGGATTGCTACCCAAGGGTTATCTAAAGCATGCACCCGTACGCACTTACTTCCGCATCATCAGCGGTGCCATGTTCCTGCTCAAGACCTTTGCGCTTGGTGCTCCACGGTCTGATGTCAAAATTAGCATCGGCTTGATGGACCGGGCTGTAGAGGCCCTACGCAACTGTGTCGTCGACGACGTTCATCTTGGCGTACGCTTTGCCGACTTGTTGGAGACTCTGACCAGCCGTCTTCGTACGAGATTCATCCAGGCACCTGTGCCTACCGTCGGGGCCAGTAGTGATGGCCGCACGCCTGTGCCTGGTGAAGAGTCGGCTGGATCTACTGTAGGTGGGCAAAATGGCGCTATCAACAACGCCAGTTCATCTTCAGCACATGCTGCACAACTGCGCATGAGTCTTGATGGTATATATACTCCCTATCCCCTCTCGGTGGAAGGCTTCGTCAACTAACACTGTATATAGACACAGAATCCCCTAGTATAGCGATATCTGCTACGCCATTTGATCTGAGTACCATTCCATTCTCTGTCAATGCTGCTCTCTCTGCCGGCACGCCAATGGACACTTCTGGTAGCGGCCTAATGGCCACGCCAACGCCACATCAACCTCTGCCGCATCAGACATCGCTAACGCTGCCGCAGCCGTAGCTGCAGCCGACGTCAGCACCGGCCCATCAACCAATACCATAGTCGGTCAAACCTCCAGTAGCGTAGCACCATCATTTGTAGACGATTGGGCTGGCAATGACATGTGGTACCTTCCACCGGGCGCAGCATTCTTCCAGAATATGGAAAACAACAGTGTACAGATGACTGCGGAGGGCATCAATGTCGGCGGTGCGGATCTACTAGATTACATGGCCATGGATTTTCCCAATATCGATGGTGGCTCGTCGACCTTTCCCTAGGAGGAATAAGATCGATACGAGTTATTCACACCCTCTCGATGATATTGAGGAGAAAATAAACCCCATACCCCAAAAACTAAAAAGAGACTCGAGTTGGCTCCATAAGACGGATTGGATGAGACAAAAGGATATGATGACGATACCAAAAAAATACTCTGGGAGAAAACATAACATCTTCCCTCCATACGTTTTTGACTATCACTGTTTCTACTGCTATTTGATTTTTCTTTTCTTTTCATTGTCTTATGCGATATGATATCTTCCTGTTGACCGTTCTGTATGTATAAACGCTAGCATTGTTCTTCTACCTATATATATATATAATCTATATCCAAATACCTTTCACTTTGCAAAAGTACTTAGTTTTCTGCCGCCCAAGTACGGAACCAATCTAGAGCTTCTGGGTTTGCTACGCTAGCATTGGCTTTCACGTCTCTTCCTGAGACGATATGCTTCACAGCAACCTCAATTTTCTTCCCATTATTCGTCTTAGGTATTCCTCCCCTAGCCTCAACCACGACGCCGGGCACATGTCTTGGGCTAAGTTCTCTCCGAATCACGCTCTTAATCTTAAGTGCCAGATCTTCTGTGAACTCTTTACCCTGCGTCATCTCGACAAATAAACATACAGTTTCGTCGAAGTCTGTGGCACGACGACGGCCGACACATACGGCGTCTGCAACATCTTCACTAAAGAACCGTACTAGCACGTTGTATATCTCAGCGGACCCAAAGCGTACACCTGATGGTTTTAGAACACCATCGGAGCGACCGAGCATGACTAGCGAGCGCGTTTGCGCATCCGAGATACTGACAAAATCGCCGTGGTGCCATACAGGACCAACACGGCCGGCAACTAGACTGTCTGGCGGATCCCAGTGCTCAAAGTATGCGGCGCGATACTTGTCTGCGCCCACAATAGAGGAGAATGGGTCACTACTACCGTGGCCATCTTCGGAGGCTGAGAAGAACGTGATGGGCTGTGCTGGGAAGGCCTGAACACACACAAGATCGCCCGGCTCAGAGAGCGCAACTTCAACGCCGGTGTCGGAGTCGACGGCGCGGATGTCCATGCCTAGTCCAGCACACTGGATTGATCCCGCAACTACTGAAAGTAGTGGGCATGGCGCACCGAAGAGAGAAATTATATCGGTGCCGCCTGTGATGCTAGACAGCATCACGGGAGGAAATGCTTCATATACAAACTTGAATGTCGAAGGTGGCAAAGGCGACGCCGTGGAGTATATGGTCTGCAGAGCTGAAAGATCCAGCTTGGGGTTTGTCTCGGCAATTGGTCGCACTCCAGCGCTTTCCAAGGCAGTTAGATATGTAGCTGAAGTACCGAAATCAGTGACACGCAGAGTGGCTAAGAGTCGCGGCAAACTGAGATGGCCGTGTGGGCGGAACGGCGAGCCGGTAAATACAACCAAAGAGGCGCCGGTGGAAAGGGCAGAGACGGACCAGTGCCACATCATCCAGGAGGTTGTTGTGTAGTAGAGCATTCGTGATACGCCAGGACGCAGAGATCCATGAACTACATGCTCTTTCTTGTGCTGGATCAGAGTTCCTAGAGCTGAATGCACGATGGCCTTTGGAAGACCGGTAGTTCCACTAGAGAAGAGAATGTAGAGCGGATGGGCGGGGGGTAGTTGGGCAAACTCGAGTGGGTGATCAGGTGCTCTAAGGGAGTTTAATACGTCAGCTAAGTTACCAATATCAGTCGTATCATGAAACTCACGTTGATAGGAAGTCGTTATAGGCCACGGCCCGGACATTCTTTTTAGTAAGGCCGTTGATGCCAAGGTCCGAGCCTTCCAACACCTCGATCACTACAACGAGCTGTAGGCCCTTGGCCTTGAGAAGATCTACCACATCTACAGTCTTCTGTACGCCCGGCCACTGCTTGCCGTTATACACGGTGCCATTGTCTGCAAATAGCACTTTTGGCTGGATCTGCACTAGACGATCCGCCACAGCACTAACACCCGTGTCCGGGCTGATACTGGTCCAGACGGCGCCTAAAGAAGCCGCAGCCAACATGGCCGCGATAGCCTGCACATGATTCCCAACGTATCCGGCCACGATATTACCCTGGCTGACTCCGGAGTTGCGCAGTGCGGCAGAGCACTGACGCACCGCTTCACGTAGGGCCGTCCATGATGTCGATAGGCTAGCAATGCGTTCCGGGGTTAGCTCGGAACAGTCTGTTTCCGTTAGCGAGATCACGGCGGGTGTGGAGGGATCGAGAGTCGATGCGCAGTTGGCTGGGAATAGAAGGTTCTCGGCAAAGTTGAGACGGGCACCATGGAAAAAGTCCGGGCGCGGGTACATTGCCGTGGTGGGCAGGACCTGGCGATGTTTGATATCAAATTAGAGAATGGCAAGACAATGCTTAGGGTTTGCATATTGACATGGAAGGACAAAGAAAGAAAAGAGAGAGAGAAGACTTACGTCGGTGTATGTTTGCGAATGCGTGATACCAACAAAGTCCCATACTGCAGCCCAGAAGGCACTAATATCGGAGATGGACCAGTCAAATAGCTCAGCATATGTAGTGTATGAGCGATGATGCTTGTTGTTGACATATTCCATGAATGCCCACATGGCCGAAGCCTTGGGCTGAGGCGACTTCCACAAGATGTCGGTCATATCTAGAGATCAATGGGATGTAGACGTAACGATAGTTGTTAAAGCAAGAGGCTTGAGTAAACCAAAACAAATGAAAGAAACAACGCAACGCAACGCAAGGTAAGATACTCAGCCGGTAACTGGGCGGGGAAAGAGAAATACAGAGAAACACAACATGGGACGAGTCGTCGAAGCATATAGAAAGAGTAAGTAAAGGGCTAGAGGTATTTATATATAAAGTCAAGAGTCTACTGCAAAACATCCACCAAAAAGTTTCTCCGGATATCACAACTGTGGTAACATTGCCTACAAATTGGGGAATTCTTTGGAGATCCGATGGGTTTGAGCCGCATATAAGGGACGCTATAAGTCGGATACAATAAGCACTGGCTGTTCCAGTATTATCCGCTGCAACCCGCTTCCGCGACGCATATTAGCGGCAAGGAGAAACGTCTATGTCTCTCTGGATATCTGAATTCTGGCTTGGCCTGGATAGAGGCCATGGTTTCCGTGCATGCTACCCCGTACTTTGAGCGGACTCTCTTGTCCACGGTCCGGCACCCGGATGTTGGGTGTCTTGTATAGCTAATAAGCTATGTATGTACATATGCAGTTTACGAGGTCCCTTTCTTTGATGAGACGAGGGTTCGACGCCACATGTGGCACTAAAACGTGGCGCTTACTTTTATTTCTATTTTTTATTCATTAATCTATGAAGATTTACTATCTGGTCTACGATGTAAAAGGACTAGACTAGACTACAAAGTTGATCCCCCTTATGTTCTACAAACAAGTTGGATGGCCCAATATAGCAGCAAAACACAGGCCTCTGGGAATGGAAGCTAGCTTGGGATCAGCAAACTGGTCGATGCCAAATTATGCATTCTAGCCTCGAGGTAGGGATATAAGCTAGTTGGTTTCTGTATCATGGGATACTTCTCGCGTAACCTTCTCAGCCCCTTCTTTGGTTCTGATTCTTGGATGAGCATAGGAGAATAAGAGGAACAAAAAAAAGCTTTCTTCTTCTCCCATTAGAGGGCCTTGCTTTCGAGAACAGGGAACCGAAGAGAGAACATCGGCACTTATCCCGCAAAGTCTCTTCTTTTTTTTTTTTTTTCCCGAGTCAAGATCTCTTTCTGACTTCTTGGGTCATGGCTCTGCTTTTGGACCGAGATTGGACGTGGTAGCAATATACAGACACATTAGCAATGTCGTGTGATCTACAAAAAGGCCAATGTCATTAGAAATCAAAGCAAGCCTTGCATGTGTCGTTTCTCTATGTACGATCAAGTAAAACTATGTATAAGTAATAGAAAGAAGCAAGGCACAAAAATGTACTTGGACCTGCAGCGCGGTGCGTGCACGCCGGCCTCGGCAAACAAAAGAAAGAGCTCGATGGAATCCTATTGACACATGCAGACAGCTCTATCTATATACAACTATACATATTGCTGAGTACTAAGATAAAACAAAACATCAACTGACTAGGTTCTCAAAGGCGCCCAATGAGCTGCCGTTAGAAAGGAGGTTGTCAAGAGTTATAATTGTACACAAACGTTGTCGTAGTGTGTTATGTAGTAGTAGAATAATAGAGGGCCTTTTAGGCTTTAGGCTCCATAATTAAGTAGACGAGGTAGCAAGGGAACAGGGTGTTTCTTATTGGGGCATAAAAGCCTGAAAACCCACTGTGAAGACCCACTGTTGACAACTATCAACTACAACTTAGTGTCATTGCCTTTTCGGGAAAGGTAGGGAAAAATGGCGGTACAAGGAATGATAGTCGCGTGTGCGATCGGGGCTCGTAAGAGAAGAAGAAGAAGAAAAAGAAAAGAAAAAATATATCGACGTTGCACCAACCGTAAAGAAACAAACATGCTACTGGTTGTCGATTTTATTTGTGTTGTTTATTGTTTGGACAATTAAAGTAATAAGCCGTCAAGAAATCAACACAACAACCTAAAGTCAAAAAAGGGGGCGGGCGGGCTTCCTGGCGGCCAGCAGAATTTTCTCTTGGTGCACTTTTAGATAGCTTCCTTAGTCTTTACCTTCTGTTCAGTCTTTCTTAATTCCAAGTTTTGTTATTTTCCAATTCTTCCGCTAGAAATAGGAAATTAGTGTTTGGATAGAAAGGAACACTATCATTGCTACTCGGGTGTCTCGGGCGGTCAAATGAAAACAAAAGATCAGAGTTAGCTATATGGACATGAGCGGAATTATATACATATGTACAGATGCATACTGTACAGATATGTATCAACTAGTACATAGGATGGAAACAGCAGAATCAATGCTACTTATGTCATATTTTGCCTGAAACTATGGCTGTCTCTCTTCATGCTGATTCAGAAGTCAAGATGGCAGACTCTTAGAGCCTATCTGGAATAATGCTAGGGCATTATCGACCTTTGAAGAAATCCAGGCTATCAATAAGTGGGCAGGCGATCTGTCGTCTTCTTCCGGGCAAGGGGTTTTCATTTTCTTGTATTTTTTTACCAGTTTATTGGCTGGTTTACAGGCACATTTTTGACAGATTCAGGGCCATGACTGCTGTAGTGTATTGTAAATACGGGTACAAATCATGTGCCCCAGGTCAATTGGAGGCAGGCTAGACGCCTGTGATTCAGCGTCTGCGCTTCGATGGCCAGCCGCAGCCAAACGACGAACAAACGAACAAGTAACGACTGAGATATGTCTCAATCGACCGTTCGCAGCTGCTATCGAATGTGACGCCAGCCAATTGTGCTTGTGTATCGTGTATTAAGTATCTCATTCATATGACAGGAAGTCTTTTTCATCAGAATAAAATAATAAAATCTATGCTCTGGTCGCTTTCATCGCCCTCCATCTGCTGGCAAATTGGCCGGGCTGTTTGTTTTTGTTGTTAGTTTGTTCTGCCTTCTACAGCACTCAACATCCAATCTGGCAACATTATAGCCTTGTAATCTGGCAACACACCACCATCTCAGCTCTACAGAAACCATATCTTCAGTGCTAGGCCCACTAGCCAATAGTGGCTTTCGCACTGAAGAATACAACGCGCCTCGATAGCCTCCATTTAGCCGCGGCTCCGTCTGCTCCTTTACTTCCTGTCCTGTCCTGTCCTGTAGACATTCCCTTAGAACGTGTACTCCTTTAATTATTCTCGTTTCCTCATCAAACCTCTGTTCAAGCTCTTCTGCAGCTGCCTCCGGCCAGTTCTGTTTGCCATTGGAAAGCCACAGCCCACGACTCTTGCGCTACACGCCGTTCCGAAGCCTCCATCTCGTCCCGTCGTTGTCCCTGCATATACAACCGGCAGTAGCAGCAGCAGAAGCCAAAGTCACAAACAGCAGAATCCATCTCTTGTTCTCTTTATATACGTGTACTGACTATCACCACCACTGGCCAGTCTCATCTCCCTCTCGCCCAGCCAACCCACCCCGTCAGACACAATACACTGTCAAAGCACTCTATCCTTTCGCTAGCCCATCGTGCCCCGTGCTTGCCAGCAGCTTAGTCGTCAGAAGAGCTTCCATCGGCCGTTGTAGCCCCTGGCAACTTTACAACTTGCCTAGTATGCCCCGCAAGGTGTCCAATCCCTTTTCTGCGTCAACATCCTCCGCCGTAATGACCCAGACCATTGACGAAACCACTCAACGGCGTCTCTCAACTTCTTCTCAAAGTCGTCTCTCCCTCCTAGCCTCCGACGCCGACACCTCTCCTTCACACCAAAAGGCACTGCGCGCTGCGCAAAGAAACACTAGTCACTCGTCCATCCGTCGGGACCCCTCGCCCTCCCCGAGTCTTCCGGCCATCAGCCTCAGTGCTGACGCCAACGACGACGATCCCGTGTCCGCTGCCAATTCACCCGCCAAGATGCTCTTCAAGCCTCCCACTGAAGAGGAGGCTGCGCGTCAGCGCTTCATGGACGCTCAGTTTGGCCCCTTGACCGACCCGACCGATCTATATGTCAGCAAGCACCACGGCGAGCCACTGGCCGCTCCCGTCATCGACGAGCCGTCATTATACTTTATTCTGACCACCTACATCAGCTATCTGTTCTTCATCATTCTCGGCCACGTCAGAGACTTCTTTGGTAAGCGCTTCGGTGACAAGCGCTTCTATGCGCCCCTCAGAGCATCCAATGGCTACGCCCCCCTGAACGAAGACTTTGACAGCTTCTACGTCCGTCGTCTCAAGATCCGTCTCGATGACTGCTTCGCTCGTCTTTCAACCGGTGTGCCTGGCCGTTTCATTAAGGTCATGGACCGCATCTCCAATGATTGGAACCGCTCTTTCGTCTACACTGGATCCGCCACCGAAACCCTAAATATGAGTTCGTACAACTACCTTGGTTTTGCTCAGTCTGAAGGCCCTTGCGCCGATGCCGTTGAGGACTGCGTCAAGTCCTACGGTGTCAGTTGCAGCAGCCCGCGTGCTGATGCTGGTACTTCGGATCTGGCTCTTGAGGTCGAGAAGGAGATTGCTCACTTCGTCGGTAAACCCGCTGCCATGGTCTTCTCCATGGGCTTTGTCACAAACTCTAGTTCGTTCCCTGCTCTGGTCTCCAAGGGTTGCTTAATCATCTCTGATGAGCTGAACCATTCTTCGATCCGCATTGGTGCTCGTTTCTCTGGTGCTGTTATTCGTGCCTTCAAGCACAACGATATGAAGGACCTGGAGCGTACTCTACGCGATGCCATCTCTCAGGGCCAGCCCCGTACCCATCGTCCCTGGAAAAAGATTCTGGTTGCTGTCGAGGGTCTGTACTCCATGGAGGGTACCCTGTGCGATCTACCTGGCATCCTTGAGCTCAAGAAGCGCTACAAGTTCTACCTGTTCATTGATGAGGCTCACAGCGTCGGTGCTCTAGGCCCCCGCGGTCGTGGTGTCTGTGATTACTTTGGTATTGATCCCGCCGAGATTGACATTCTAATGGGTACTTTGACCAAGTCCTTTGGTGCCAACGGAGGCTACGTTGCTGCTGACACTGATGTCATTGCCCAGCTGAAGAGCACCAACGCCGCTACCCAACTAGCCGAAGCCCCCACCCCTCCAGTCCTGATGCAGATTCTAGCTTCCCTCAAGATGATCACTGGTGAGCTCTTCCCTGGCCAAGGCCAAGAGCGTCTACAGCGTATTGCCTTCAACTCCCGCTATCTCCGCCTGGGTCTCAAGCGTCTTGGCTTCATTGTCTACGGTCACGATGATTCACCCATTATCCCCGTTGTCGTATATAACCCCGGCAAGATGGCAGCTTTCAGCCAAGAAATGGCCAACCGTAAGATCTCTGTCGTGGTTGTTGGATACCCCGCAACGCCGCTTATCTCGTCGCGTGTGCGCTTCTGCATCTCAGCTGCCCACAACAAGGAAGATCTCAACCGTCTGCTAGTTGCTTGTGATGAAGTTGGTGATCTACTTCAGCTCAAGTACTCGTCTGGTATTGCTGGCGGTCAGCCGCCACTGCCTGACGGTGTCACGCCCGAAACCGAGGCCGAGTGGCGCAAAGCCAACGGTACGGTTGGCCATTATGTGGCGCCGCGTTGGAACATCAAGGATGTTCTGGCCCGCACAGCGGAGGATACGAAGCACCCCCTACGGTAAAATAACGGGGTGCATTTGTTGAATATATACTTCTATTTTTTATCACACTGGGTTTCCTTTTCTACTTCTTAATTTTTTCCCTCCCTTTTCCTATTCACTCCGTCATGCCCGGGTTTCTTGAATGATATCTTTTGGTCGTTTGATATATTTTACATGGCGGCATCATACAACAAAAAGCAAGAAGAAAACCAAGAGAACTATTCCCCAAGCTATGGTTCCCACCCATTATATTACATGTCACGGGCAGGTATAGAGAAAGAACTTGCTCGGTTTCTGTTGATTATGTTCTGATATTACGTTTTACATTGCATACATACTGGTGTTTTTCTTCCTACTATATTCTATAAATTACTTTGGTTGGTGTCATAAGGGCGAGTTTGACGGGTGTTCCTTGATCTTATTTCCATTATTATCCTCTTTCCCCATCCTTTCGTCTTCTTTATATATTACATCTCCATATCCATATCATTATCCCCTTTTTCTCCTCAAGCCTTATTATCTCTTCCTCCAATGAGTCAATAATGGCCTATCGAGTGTTTGTTTCTTTCTATATCTCTCTTTTTTCTCTAAACATGTCTTACCTTACATCCATTTTTCCTTCTATTTTTAATGAACTCTTCTTCCTTATATCTACCATCATTCCCATATCTTCTTTTTGTTATACTCGATATTAATGCCCCTTCTTTATACTTACTAATACGGCCCGTGATACGAACAAAGATCTCAAAATGCTTCCCTGGTTTGCACCTTCTTCTTCATACTTACGCATTGCTTATGTAAGATAATATTTGTAGTATGAGCGGTACAAAAGGTTAAATGGCTAATCATTATCATGTCTTTCACATAGCTTTTTGGTGATGAGGTGCCTATACTCTGATTAGATAATCGGCCAAGAGTAAAGTCACTCTGTTTGCCGGAAGTTATAAGCGATCGATCACTATATGCTCATCTAACATCTTGGCAAATATTGTTCATAGAACCTTAGATATACATATATTTAATAAATGATATACTATCGTTTTGATCTCTTTCAAAAAAAAAAAAAAAAAAAAAAAAAAAAAAAAAAAAGTATCATCACAG
>RHDR01000689.1:0-16164 GCA_009806295.1 Davidsoniella neocaledoniae
CAGAGACAGAAACGACGAGCCCTGGGCGGATGGTTGTGGGTTGAACGGCCGCGCTGGTTGGGCAGACAGTTCTACAGTGGTCGATGCGGCAGTCAGAGGCAGCGGAGAGAATGAGGACGACGACAGCGACGAGGATGCAGGCAAGGGCAGATGCGAGCTGGACGACAAGGCCGCTGTGGACAAGCTGGACGGCAAGCAGGACGAGGAGTCTGCGGAGGAGGGAGTGGCGGAAGTCGAAGGAGTGGGAGTCGACGTAGTCGTGGTGGTAGGGGCAGCACTCAAAGACTCGAAGCCAGAGCCGGCGCCCAGGGCAGCAGATGGCTGGATGGCAGAACAATTAGTGGCAGAAGAGAAAACGTGGGCGGTCGACGAGCCCTGCGTGTCCTTGCGCTGGTGCTGGTGCTGAGGCCGATTGGCTATTTCCCCAGACATTGCTATGGCTGCAGCTACAGTAGCAGTGTTCTTGTTCTTGTTATCAGGAGAGGCTTGCGGCCAGGTGTAGTGTCAGATAAGCCTAGAGTGCTTGCGGGAGTCGCTTGCGCGCAATTCAGCGACGGATCAGCGATGGAATGGGTGTGATTAATATTATGATTGTGGTAGTGGTGGTTGTTTAGCATCAGGGTTTGGTTCTGGTGCTGCTGGCGAAAAGATGTCACGGCCTGGGCCTCGACAGGGACTTCTGGCGACTGAAGAGCCTGCAGTGACAGCGACGCAAAATTAGAGAGCGGCGAACTGGGCAAAGGGCTGTTCACCGAGGCTGCGATGCGCACGGCGTCTGCAGCATTATCACAAGCGACGGCTGAGGCTTCACGCGGGGTGTCCATGGGCACACGACATGAGACGGACAGACGAAACGATAGCGGATGATAGAGAACAACGATAGAGGAATGCCGAGTGTTTAGTTATGTGGACGGCCTAAGCTTCCTTCTCCTTCTGTTCTTGCGGCACACTCTGGTCTGGACGGTCTAGATCCGGGCCAGCAAAGTCTGTTGATTATAGATAGAGCCTGGTCCCTCCCTTCGCGGGCTGGATAATCTCAAAACAGATACTTGTAACTAAGACGATAGGGCGGGCGTGCTGGGGTAAGAGGAAGACAAGACGCTGCTTTAGTTCGATGTTTGTGTGGAGGGAGAAAGCCTCGATGGGAGATCTCAGGGAAAATTTGCGAAACAATCCCAGAGTCGATCAGAAACGGAAAAGAAGATAGTGTGTAGTTGCACTTGTAGATGCACATACAATACAGCACAGTACAGTACGAGACGAGATTCTTGCTTTTGCCTATCTTGTCTTGTGTTTATCTTTTTGCTGCTTCTCTCCTAGACAAAGGACGAACAAAGTGGGAACACGAAACGGCTTCAATTGTTTCTATTTCTGTTTCTGTTTCTGTGTCTATTGCTTGTTCTTTTTCCAAGATTTCCAAAAGCGATCACGATGATGGACAAATGGGACGGGAAGGTTGATAGGTGCTTGATTGATTGATGAATTTCACACAGACAGCTGGACAATAGACTGCCGATTTGATGATTTCCTGTATTTTCCCGTTCAAAACGTTCAAAAGAAAGACCTCCAGATTAGCTACTAGCTAGCGCTCTACTTGACACTGCAGTGGCTTGTAGTTGTAGAGCCTCAGTATATTTTTGGCGATGCAGTAGCGGGTACACACGGCAAAGAAAAAAGGGCAATAGCAATGACAACGGCAACAGCAGCAGCAATTGTTACTGGATGCAGTTGCGATGTTTAATTTTGGTGGTGCGGTGGTGGTGGTGTTGCAACGGTTTTGGATTGGTTATTGCTGAGCGAAACGAGAAAAAAAACGGCTTCGAAGAAAAAGGTAGGAAGGAAGGAAAGAAACAATTCTCTCGGCCAGTTTGCAAAGAGGAAGTACTGTTTCTGTCAACAACCCACCCAGCCAGCCAAGTGAGAAAAAAAATAAGTGGGCTATCAGTACCAAAACAAGGAAGGAGCCCTGACTCGGCTGGCTGAAATAACGAGCTGGTCAATCGCCAGCATCAAGCATCAACAAACAGGCCTCCAGTTGACAGTTTACAACACAGATATAATATAGTATGACGCCATTCTTCATTTCGTGCGTTGATTCGAAATCTCTACTTTAATGGCATATTCTGGTGAAGATTTAGAGATTTAAGTCTCGGTAGTGTATTATAAATGTCATTTACATGTGCACTGCAATGTGTATATATTCGTTGTGTACAGAATATGTATGTCAGCTTGATGTTCTAGGTCTAGTATATCTGTAGAAGGCTAAACGTGCCTAATTCGGCCACTGTAGGCGGTCACACCCTTTATGAAGTACTGTAGCATCCATGCATTTAGTAGTCTTGGAGGGCAGGGTTATCTTGTGAAGCGGGGTGAATGTAGTGATACGACAAGTTCCATTTTATTCAGTAGCGCACTTGCTGTAAAGAACAAACCTGAAATTTTACATGTGTTCGTTCAGTCTTGTTCAGGCCTGGGGGCGGCAGAAAAAAAACGAGCCTTGTATTTGTGTGACTAGCCTAGAACTATGCAGAAAACAAAACAACGCTGCCAAATCTATCTTCTCTCCTTGGATTTTTTTCTTGGACGGCAAGAACATGTGGGTCCGCGGGGCATACAATTGGCCAATGAAAGCCTGTAGATAAAGCAGGCCCTGGCTCAGCAAGAGAGAATCGCGCCCGCCAGATGGGTACAATAGTAAGTGCGCTGTTGTGACCGCGATAAGAGAAGGCTTTTAGGCTGTAGGGAGAGGGCAAAAGGATAGGCCTTTTGGTGGATCTTTTCACTTGCTGACTCACAACACAGCAGCCCTTAGAGGAAAAAAATACAGGTCGTTATCAGTGTCAGCCCGGCTGCTTATTTGTAGCGCCTTATCATTTCAATTAAGAAGCCAAGTCGCTACTTGTCTTTAAATGCCGGCTCAATGTCTAACGTTAGGCACACATTGATGAAGAAAGATCCAGACCAAGCAAAACGTCATGTTCTTATCATCGCACTTGTCACAAAATGGGTTCTCTTTATCTAGTGGGATAGTGAGAAATTTAGTGGGGTTAGCCACTTTAACCTCACTGAGGTCGGTTCCCTTCTAAACTGCCGCCAGCTAACTTTAATCATAGTTATCAACAACAGGGCCCTTTGTGCAACTTTCCAGCGACTACATAACACCACAAGCAAGATACATGATCGATCATCACGCACTAGCTGTATAACTAGTCCTATTATCGCCTCAACTTTTTGCTGGCTGTGCGTCTTCTTGTATTGCTAGTAGCCCTTTGCCGACTGGACAACCCCAACTCACGCCGATTCCTACTGCGTAATGGGCCTCATATGTATCTAGCGGTCACAGCTAGTATTTTCTCTCTGTCTTTTTCTATTCCTCCCGGCTAGTTTGCCGCCCGCTCCTCCGTGATTCCTTTTTCATATGCGTGTCTTTGCATCAGATTTACAATTCTACTCGCTCCAGCCCTAAGGATTATCTCTAGTCTTGGTGCCAGTGTTTGCAGATATAATCACAAAGATAACCATCCACTTTCAGGCCCTGGACTTGGATTGGGGGGCCACTGTAGTTTTCTCATTCTTTCTCAACTTCTTTCTTCTAGCCTCCCCTTGTGCTCTCCACTATGACGACACCGAGGGAAAAGGCAGGAAAATAACAGACCAAAGAAAAAAAACCCACGATAAGAATAAAAAAGAAGACGGCTGCTGTCGTATCCTGTGCCCCATATTCGCGTTTCCCTGCACATGTTGCAGCATTACCGTTAACTCTATATCTCGTAAGGAGTGATATCAAGTCTTGTTTAGCGACATCGGCTACTGTGATTACGGTATGCACTAACATAGACCTTGCTCCTGTATCTTAGGATACCAAGGTGCTACATAGCTATTAACGCTTTATTTCAACCTTGATAAAAATGAATTAAAAAAAAAAAAAAAAAGACCTTGCTCCTGATAAGCTACTCTGGAGATATCAACACCCCAGTCCCACCATCTTCATCGGCGTTTCTCATTCTAACCACTCATCTTAAATAATAACGATTATTTATCCGGCAACAATAATCATTTATATTGACAGTGTCAACCGGGCCTTTCTATAATCACATTTTCATATATCCTCAGCTGTGACCTTGAATGCTAGTGTACTCAAATTTCGCCAATCACTTGATGGATATTATATCATCGAAATCGGAGACCTGGGTTTTGGGACGGTCCGAATCACCTCAACTTGATAGCGCCCGGCCGCCTCGCTTGGGCTCGTCTATTCCCCGCAAACAACCAGCCAGTCTACAAGGAATGGATGTATCAGCATGATATTTATCATCTATCTGGAAATGACTCTTGTGCAATAGATCATACTATACAACTCTATCACCTAGAATAGCTCACCAATCAAGAAGAATATGAAAAGACAAGTCTACCAAACCCATATATTAAGTAGGTAGGTTTATAACGTATTATGTAACTATAGTTAACTATCTATAGTTTAGCTATGTATAGATACAATTCTATCACATCAATATTCCTACAACCCGTATATATAGTTAATATAGATCTCCAAAGAATGTCGTTTAAAGTATAATATGCAGGTAGGGGAAGTCTTCCGTATCTAGAAGCCTTGCCTTGTACCAAATAACACTCCAGTGTGCTTTTCACTTTGTATACAGTTGATATCTGCTATATAAAATCACATACTAAACAAAGCATGTCATGCTTCGGATATCTACAGCTACATAACAGCACACCGCTACAAAGGTCAAAGTCATCAATAGCCCAACAATCTACAAGTCGTCTGATATCATCTTCCAAGTACTATCTCATTCACTACCCTAAAGCGTTTTTCTCGGAGAAAACCTGATAGATATAACATATCGCGCATATCACAACTCAAATGTAGTGTCAGAAACTAAAAATTTTATACTTTTCCAATCAGATCATACCGGTTTCATATCAACGGCATACTATATGTAGCATATGCCCAGCCACCGCGATCTTTCCATCGGTATGGCTTACCAGCAAATAATAGTGATGTTTACCCCAAACTGAGAATTCAACCATCACATCAACAATAAGCACTGTTGCATTATATCAACATTTGATGACACAGAGTTTTCAAGAGGTTTTCGAAATTCAAAAACCTACATATGTACATTGTATGCGAGAAACCCAAGAAAAAAGAAGGTCGCCAAGATTAGGCAAAATCTGTAGATATGAAGATGTTGTTTTCTCTAGTTTCCTTAGCGCCAATCAAGGCAAAACGTGGAGTAGCTTTTCGCTTTTTCCTTACTTAATTTTACTAGCATGAAAACGGAAGATGCCACTCAGCAAAAAGTAAAAAAGTATTAAAAGTCCTCCCAAAGAAAAAACACGCCTAGATAAGAATGTCCCTACTTTCATGCTTCTCCCTGCATAAGATTAATGATTTTGAAAATACAAAAAAAGTTGCTGCTGCTGCCATTTACCGTAAGACAATATGCATTTTTTGTCTGAAAATTAGCAAGATATATGCACGGTTTTAGGATGGGATTATCAACCTGCTGATGTGTGCCCCGAATCAGCTGCTCATGGGTAGACATCAGAGCGCTTAGGAGGAATTACTTTAGGGAAAACAGATCAAGGGATGGACGAATTTCTCTAACTGATTGTAGAGATAGAGATAGAAATAGAGAGAAAAGGACAGGATCGTCATTGGAGATATTCCTCCTCCAACAACCGAGACAAAAAATGCCTCTAGGAGTGTAGGTTCTTGATCATTTCCGGATACAAAGAAAAGGGCTGGCTCAATGGGTGCTGATGGGATGCTACATTCCTATCAATCGTCAAACTAGTCAAATTATTTGTAGATGAATCGTGGATTGGGCATCTGAGCATTTGTCATGTCTTAAACCGTAATAAGTCACCATTCTACAAACTTATATGTAAGTTTCGTCTTGTTTTCCTAAACCAGGGTATTACCGTGTATCACGAATCTTTTAACATTGGTATTCAGGGCCTTATTGAGGAAAAAAAAAAGCTGAATATCATGGACTCAAGTGCGTACAATTGTCTTGTTACATACAACAAAGCACGGCATAAGTCTCCCTATTTAAATTTGTCAAGATTCTTTACTTATTTTTCATCCACGCCATTGTATCAAACAGTAGTGATCTAGTCATCAATAAAATTTTGAGGGTTAATGTGTTAACCCCAACATTTACTTCATTCAAAAAAACTCTTAAAATTAATGAATTCTTGAGATATCTTCATATTGAAGAATATTAAACAATTACAATATTAATTAAAACCTAACTCTAAAATACCCTGTAAGAGTTGTTCTACTGGGAACACAAATACAACACAAATATAGCTGCAAAAGATCGGATGTGGAAGCTCTAGCAATATCAAGATTTCCAGACATGCTGTGTTCATTGGTGCTCTGCAATGAAACAACATGTTTGTTTTTATATTCAATTGAGAAGGCTTAAAGAAGATGAAGGGGGCGGGATTATCTTGTTTGTTTCTCTTTTCTTATTCCGTCTTTTGTTTCTCCCTGCTTTGCTGTTCAACCCGTGTATAGGTAGATACCAAGATATGAACAGCTATATAGTTGTGTGTATGATGCAGTCAGCCAGCCAATCATAGATAGTTTATGAAACCACGTGTGTCATTCGAGATAGGCATATCTTACAGGCTGCATTGCAAACATCCCCTTTTACTTTCTCTATATTCGTCTAGATGATCGCTTTGCGTATTACTGGATCGGTTCCTGACCGCTTAAGTGAGGTTGTTCCATAGAACCACATACGAGAGAGCTTGTCAGCTTACTATTATGCAAGATGTTGCATTTATAGAAAGATAGAATAACTGCTGGAATCCAGAAAGAGATATGGGATGGGCATGTATGTATGTACATGATATGATTGGAGATTAATGGCTCGCTCAAACATTCTATTTTTTTTTCCGACACCCTACGTGGGATCATGCATATACCGAGAAAATCAATAAGTGTAGTACATGTAGTATCAGTTCTGCTCTTATCTGTAGTTTTCGATGCCCAAGTCGAGAAAAAAAAGATAATAGCTTAGAACTAACTTGTTATATCTGCAAATATGTGACGAATTCTTGGTACTAGCCGTAATACTGCATCACCCAACTAAGCTTCTGATTCAAAGTTGACGTATTGAAAGTAAGCGGTGGCTCTTCAGAATACCTATCAAGTGACCTCGTGCTGTTATCTAAGACTATAGGATATGATGATGTGTTTATCTGTGAAGATATGGTAACTTACCTTGTCCACTACTGATGGAAGAAGTGTATGTTGAGTCTTCTGATATCTGATGTCCCGTACCTACTACTAACCAATGCTATGGCCCCTGATTTTTAGTATGTACATTTGTAGATGACCAAATTTAGAAAAATGTAACAACGGTATCGTTCCATCTAATATCTAATAGGGCACAACTTGAAGCTGGCTTCTTAGAAATCATGACCAAACTTAGGCATATCTTTCTACTAACTGATGAGCTCAAAGTAAACTTTATTGAAAGAAAATATATAAAAAACAGATTAACTGTTTAAGGCTTTGCCTAGTTTGTGATATTGAATATGTACATACGTTCAAATGACATAAGGCTACGTTAGGCACGGGGTGACCATTTAGGCACTTTTTTTCTTCTGTTTCCCTAGTTAGTGGATTGTTTTTGGCATTGTTGCAAGGATGGCAAGATCGATCTAGCCAAAGAAACAGCATAGCTAGGGCCATGTGGTCCTTATAGTCCCTCGATCTGCTCAGGGCAACAGAAAATATGTCACCACTAGATATATAAGATAATATCAGTGTGTGCATATTTTGATTTCCTGAGTGTTGGCCCGTGTCAGCCCTCTTATCCTAGAATAGAAGAAAACGTGCAAGCCCTGGCCAATTCCTTACATACAGATGTATATAAACTTTGCAAAGTGTCTGGGTAAGTAGGATTTTGACTAGGCGCTATCTTTAAGCAGATGCCGGTGACGATGGCGAGACCTTGATGGTTAGTTGAACCTACCGAGCCCCTTTGGAGAGACTAATATACATGTAGACAGAGCACATGACCTGGTATCGAAACGTGGGACAAGGCTAATTGTGAAATTCCGAAGAGTCGTTGGCTTTTTAAAACATGTAGAACATGTAGGAGGTCTAGAAGCTAGATCTCCAAATACTAACCATGGGTATCGCTGCGCAGTTAGTTAATACCTCGGTGACGCTATGCGGCAGCTGACAGGCACTAAAAAGGTGTATTTACAGCCTCGGCGATTCCATGACCTTTTACATGTGTATAAAAAATTTCAAATAAAGGGGAAAAAAACCCGCATATCTTAACCCAAAGGCTAAGAAAGATGCACACTATACCAATACTTCTACATGAAAAGCCCTTTTCACAAGTGAACTTGTTGAATGCCCTTCTTGTTATCTATCAACTTTAACTAACTACTACTCTATTGGAATGAACGACTAATTCCTTGCAGTCCTGTTCTCTCGTTACGTCTGTGCGAGTCATGTGATTGAATTTAGAGGGTTAGTTGGTAACTGATGATCTCCAGAATATAGGCAAAAAGCCATACTTCCTTGGCAAGTAAATGGCCTCAGTTCAAGTCACAATCAACTAGAATCAACATGTATATATCTAATTGGGACGCGGCGTAGAAATGAAACGTCACTTTGACAATTAGACTTGCATATCTAGTAGAAGCTAAAGCCTCATGTATATCGCGGAAGCCTATAATTTATAGAAACAACTAAGCGACCATGAGGCACGGCCGGTCTTCTCAACGCAAGGACAAGCCGCTCGAGCTTTGGTGAGACATAAACGAGGGAACTGAGCAGATGGCCCGTCAATTTTGTTCCACAGAGCTTTGGGCGCACATGGGCAATGGATAGAGGGAGATACATGGAATGACATTGGAGAGCAACGAGCCTCCGTCACTGCCCCAGACAAATAGCTTCATATCGACAGATAATAGATATAATCACTGTTGTAGATAATGACACTAGCCAAGTTAGTGGCCAAGTAAGAATCATAGGAGTTTGAGAGCAAAAATTTGGTTCAAGTGCATTATGTGATTAAAGAAGAGTCTATGTTGAGTCTGTGACTCGAGGTCTATATGAAATGCGAAGTTTGGAGATGAAAGCCAGTAGAAACAATAATAAAAACAAAGAAAAACGCTGATGGCAGGACATGTACATCGTGATTCCATGTTACGTCTTGCATGGAAACAACATAAAAGGGATAACATAAGAGACGCCGATGCATATAGAAATTAGGTCATGGAACATGTACCATGGACAGATAAGCCGCTCACTCCTTGGGTAACAAACACATTTAGCGAAACATGAGCTCCATGCCGATATCCAAATAATGCTTCAGCCCTGAGCCGCAAGCTGAGCTTGTTTCTTGATCTCTTCATCGACGGACAATGGGATACCGAGGAAGTCTTCTAGATTATCCATGACATAGTTGACGTCATCGACATCCTGCTCTTCATCTATACCCGCCATGTCAGTGTCCTCGACATCGTTGACTATGGGGATCGCAGAGGGCGGCTTTTCTTTCGATTCCTCCTCTTCATTTGTCTTCTTCTGCTCCTCTTCCGCCTCTGCCGTCGCCCTGAATATTTCGGAGTAGCTTTCAGTGTCTGCTTCAGAACCTGGCACGACGTCGTTGTCGGCCACTAAGAACGCTACAGCCATAGCATCAACGGGCTGACTAGCAAGGACTTGCTGCGACGCAGACGGCAACAATCTTTGTAGCGCCGGGTCATGCCTTTTGTGTATGGCGTCAAGATGCTTTGTTAGCAATAGCGTCGCATCATCATCATCAGTACTCTGCGGACCCGGACCCTCAGGTGGTGGCGACGCCTGTCTTTTGCGCGTACGTCCTGTCGCGACTGTGAATATAGCTGTCGAGCCTAGCGATGGCGACCATTGAACTCGCTTCCGTGGCCGTCTACTATGGCCAGGCATTAGAGAGGGATGGCGTTGTTTGAGAATGCCAGCCGACGAACGTGCTGGCGATGTGCCTGCGATGCGGTTACTGCGCGGGCTCGAGGTCATGAAGCTGGCAAAGCTCCGGCATACAAAATCATCGTCGCGTGGGGTTGTTGGTGTCCGAGACCCGCGCGCGCTGGGTAGTAGATCCATGATATGTGCGCGGCGACTAAACGGTGATCCCGTCCGGGACGGCGGGTTGCTGCGATGAGCATTGCCGCTACCGCTCACGGCATGAGCGGCAGAGGCAGAAGCCGATATGGTGTGGGGATCTTGTGCAGCAGACTGTGTCGGTGTTTCAGAAGGATCCGCGGCGCTAATCGATTTGCGTGTCGTGGTGGGTATGGTGGTTGTGATTGTGGTCGTGCAGTCCCACATAGGGGAGGAGCGAGTGGCGGTCGGATTATTCGTCATGGCCCAGGGGTTCTTTTCTAGGCAGGACGGGGTTGATATGTCGATGGGGAGTTGAGAGGGGCCGGGGATCCGAGGAATGGCGTTATATTTCTGTGATCCAGGACCGAAGTTGACGGATGACGGCTCGTCCATCCACGGACTTGCTGACTGGCCCTCGTCCTCATCTTCGACCGCCAGTGTAGACATTACTGGTGGTGCTTCTGCTGCGGCTGAGACATGGATGTTCGGCCTTTCTGGTCCGAGCGGTGGTGGCTGGCGTCTCAGGGGACGCAGTTGGGGTGCTGGCCGACGTGGCGCCCTGCTGTAAATGATGCAAGGGCAAGGGACGAGATGTGGCGTCGCGGCGAGACTGGAAAGGTGACGATGCGTCCATTTTGTAAAATGCATGCCCTGTCTGAGGCCGAGGGCGAGAGCGGGCTTCACGTGAGCGCCGGAGAATTTCATCCAAAGGGTTGGCACAGGGAGACTCTGGCAGCTCGTATATACTCGATTCGTCAGGAGCCTCCTGAAGCGCCTGTCTCTTTGACAGCGTTGAGGGAGAGAGAATATTGGCTCGAGGCGCCGAGTGGGCAAGCGAATATCTAGTGGAAGAAGCCGGTCGAGGAGGGGTCGATAGTTCAGGTGTCACAGCAGGTTGAACCTTCTTGATCGCCGTAGTCGTCGCAGTCGATTTAGAAACTGGCGCAAAAGAAGATGCTGGCAGATTTGTCGTGGATACAGGGCTGTTGTGGCCCTGCAGATCGGAATTGGCTGTACTGTCCAAGTCTGCAATTGCGACGTCATCGAGACGATTCTTGTCGCTTCTAGTAGAGACAAATTGCGCCGTTGCCACTTGTGCGGATTCAACATCCGCGTGCTCAACAATAGCCTGAGTTGGTGTAAAGGGAGCAGTCGCAGCTTGTGTTGGACTAGCATACGATAATGTAGGCTCTAGTACTACAACTGGAGACTGTGCCCTGTAACTAGGGGGCGGACTGGAAGCCGTCATGACATCCTCCCTCATGGTTGCTTCATATGTGACGTTATTACCTTCGGGGGCCATCTCAGTTGCATCAATGGCACGTCGCGCAGATGCTAGTATTGTTGTCTCCGAGTCCTCATCGGCCAATTGCGTACATTGTGAAGACATTTGTGCGTGGATAGGGCTGGAGACTGCTGGAAGGGCGACAATTATGGTACTATGCGCTGATGCAAGTGTAGTCTCTTCAATGACTGAGCACTCTATCGGCTCTAAGTCTGGCACCATCATATCAGAGACGTTACCCGATAAATGGCCTGGCAAGTTTGACATCTGTGAATTAGCATCTGACATGTTAATATCGAGAGGCTTTAACTCATGCCTCGCCCGTTTCTTGACTGGGGGATCTAACTCAAGATCTTTTCTAGGACTTGGTCGGATCGCCATATTACTAGTCCATTCAGCAGTCGGTTCTTGTGATCTAGATCGGTTCCCGCAACCTGGTGCTGCGCTATGCCCAATATTGTCATTAGAAGTGCCTTGAGCAGATAAAACGGCAACTCTCTGTACTTGAGGAGTTTCTTTGAGCCAAGAATCTTGATCGTCCTCGTCGTCTGTGACATCCGTGAAACTAGGAGCTCTTTTTCTTTTCAGTTGAACTTGATGTGTCGGGAGCGTTGAAGAAGGCTCTGCTACCGGAGAGCTTATGATTATGTCGCTTTCTGCCTGAGATTCTCGGTTGAAATGATCGGTTTTAGGGAGGGCCGATGATATGTTATCATTGTCATCTACTTTGCTTACAGGGACAGTCCGGGGCTCGACGATAGAATCGTTGGGGCGAGAGGTTGGCGGCAATAACCGATTTGATGCGTCATGAGCCACCTCGAATGTAGTAGAGATGGATATAGCTTCTTGAGTTGGAGAAGATGGATTTGACTTGGTCGATGTAGATGAATTGATATGTTCATCTTTACTACCCGGAGGATGCACGACATCATCTTGTGATAAATTTGTGGACACCTTTCTAACGTTAGTTTGCATAATATCAGAATATATGACAGTACTTCACTTACGGTGTTTGAGGTAGATTTCTCGAGTTGTTCATCTTCCAAGGCCATATGTTGTAGATTCTCGCTAGCACTATCTGGCAAATCTGTATTTACAAGGGACTCTTCCGTCTCTAGGGCTATGTTATGCGTATTCTCAGTAGGTGCATCTGGTAAGATTGTGTCTTCGAGTGGCTCTCCGTTAACAGCACTACCAAGTGGTACTTGGGTTGGCACGGCTTGTGAATTAGGAAATACTGTGTAATCATCTGCGGGCTGGTATTCTACCGAGTCCATTGTCACTCGCTCCTCGGGCAAGAGTGTAACATTAAGGCTTATATCCATATCTTCACATTCAGGCTCTTTGAATCCAGTATGGCGAGCTTTAATCTCAGACGACGCTTCTGCTTCTTGAACCATAGCAAGACTTTGGACTGATGATCGTTCGAAAACATAGTTGTGTTCTAATTCGAGCTGAGCCGTCGGTGAACTCGCGCTGATACCAATGGGCACATCCCTCTGGATACTGCTATAATCGTTGATCTGTTGTACTGGTGGCTGTTTCTTGTCATTTTCTGGCGTACTAGCAACGTTGTCTGTCGTCTGTGATTCATCAGCGTCTCGACTTTCTTCTATAGTAGGAGAAGAAGCTGCACTCCCATAAATAGCAACCACTGATGAACACGGATCGCACGTGCTGGACGGAGAAGAGATAGCGTTCGACTTCTTATAGGAACGCTGGCATATCGCAACCTCTAGACGAGATCTTTCTTGTCGTACGGCCTTCTCATCCTGCTTCTTGTACAATTCGACATCGGATACATCTACTTCGTTCGCACAGGATTTTGGCGGCCCCCTCGCCTTCTTCATCCCGCGAGTCGTGGTAGTCTGTGGATCGATATCGACATCTGAGCTGTAGACGGTATGGTATGTATGTTGCTCTTTTGGTGCAGAGGGTGATATTGTAAAATTGACGATTCTAGATCTCCTTGATGAATGTCGGCCACGCTTGTTAGCGCTGTTCTCGAAGACATCCCGTAGAACCTGAGAGTGGCTACTTCGTGACCGTGAACTTCGTGCTACTCGGTGTCTCGGTGTGCGCACGTTGGATGTTGGGATATCTAGCGTGGCAAGCTCGTCGTCGCTATTCTCGCTTGGCATGTTGGATACATATCTAGCGATATTATGTGACCTTCCAAGCCTGACGGTAGGCAATTGCGACGACCCGAGTATTGAATCTTCTTTAACACGTGCTGTCGATGGTGTAGCGTGCTTGTCTGGTGAAGAAGCAAGCTCGTCTTCAAGAAGAGAATCTACGGTGCTATATGGCTTCGAGAGGGAAAACGACAGGCGTGAAACTTTACAAGTAGTTTTACTGTGCTGGGTTGGAATTCGAGAGGGATGTCGCTCCGGACTATCAATATGGCTCGTTTCGCTATGCGATTCACCAAGTTCGAGGGAGCTATCTGGCGTATTGCCACCATGGCCGATATGGAAGAGCTGCTCATATGAGTAGTGAGCGGAATGTCTATGTTGGTGATTCATAGACTCAGGTGGTGAGTCTATTAACATCAGAGAGCCATCGATCGTAGATGGCATGCATGGAGACTGCGGCTCCTCGATCCATGGATTCCGGAAAGGAGGCGTAAGTGTGGCAGCAAAAATATTGGGTATATCGTCATTATGGATAGCATCTTGTATTTTCTTGAGTCGTATTTGGCGGCGCGTTTCGGGGCTTAAGTATTGAGAGAAAGATTGCGCCGATTGTCGTGCTGAAGATGGATTTTGATGCATCATCGATAGGCGCGAAGAGCAAGTGGCTGATATCGTGAGATTCTAGGGATCATTACAAATTATGGTTGTAAATCGTCGACAATAAGCGCGTAAAAGCGTGGGATTTATTATGAAGATGATATTTTCATGCTGTGTATATGTATGTATGAAGGATGAATCATGAAGTTCAATATTTAGGAGTTCGAAAAGGCTTCATTGATATGTAGTTTGTAGTTTAGCAGGGTCTAGTACAGTTTAAAGTCAATGGGTAATAAAACTCTTAAGATGGGGACGATTCCATCAATACTGCGAACAGATAACGAAAGCCAATAGGCGACTGTCGTGCAGTGTTCCGCAGCTACCAAGTTACATGTTATCGCACATGCACTATGGGAGTAAAATAAATGCAATTATGTTCTGTCTAATGTCATCTACTAGTACCGCGAAAACCATTTGCGAAATGAGGCAACTAGTTTGACGACACGCTATCAAAACTCGTGGTTCCATGACTACATATATAAAAAAGAAAAAAATCAACATCCAATGTCAATAATCCCCGTTGCTATGAAGCAATCGCGTAAGTGCCCTAGAGTGTTGCAATAATCTGCAGGTAATAGTGGAGCTTACTTTTTGTCGCATTATCCTAGTATTCGGACCCCTGGAAGTAGTCTTAATCAGGCTCGCGTGGCAACTGCTACTTAGATACACAGCAAAAAATACAGATATAGTGCAAACAAGCGCGTAAAGTGGTTGCTAAATCAGTTCCGGTTTTCTATTAAGCATTATTGTGCTATGTGCTACCATACAAATCCTAAGAATCCCCATGGAATTTATCCTCAAGAGTCCTAACCTATTATTTATAGTATCAATCATAGCTAGTAGATTTATTATTATTCAATAATGAGCCCGTGTACTAAAGCTTTGCTATGAAACATAAATGTTCGTGTGCTTACATATATATGCACGTTACCAACCTCAAAAGACCAAGATTTACGTATTAATACGATATACCAGGAAGAGTCAGATAATCTTCAGACTACCGTAGCTATATAAAGATTCAGTAAAACGTGACAAGTTCGTCTGCACTACCATTTTGAGAAACAGGGTTCAAGCTGAATTCTCTGTTTTGGTGACGATATGTGAAACCGGTAAGTTTGTTTACTTTGCAGGGTTTTGAGCCAATCACGGCGTTACAACGCGCTAAAAAGCTTTGGAGCTCTGCAAGGCAAGGCTAAAACTGTCAATACGACCGCTGTAACAATCGAAAGCAATGTCAACGATACAAACTGAGCAAAGCCATCTAAATTTGCAGGAATGGACATCTTCTATCAACACTTATAGAGTCTAAATTTTTTATCAGTTTTCCGCTTATCTCTTGTTTGTCCAGGGCTATTGAGCGATTGGCCTCACCGAATATCTGATGTGCGGAATTTGTATCGAGAACCACGTTTTCTAAGCTCACCGTCCATTTGCCAACCAGATATAGCCTCTCTTATATTCTCTTTTTTTTTTCTGTCTTGAGACCGTCACTGATTCTTTCTCTGGCCGTCTGATCCGATTATATTTCTTCGCCGCATCATTGAACCCCGCGCACACAACACACCAGAACACTATGCGTCAGGTCTGAGATCCAACGTACAACCTCGACGATTTATCGACTATATAATCTGCATTGATTACCGACTACCGCATTACTTAGAGCGCGCGACGCGATTATTCGTTGGCGATCCGCTGTCGATTCCATCTTATCCATACCATCCAATATCGCTTCTCACCAAATTACCGACCAAGCAACACCATCTCGCACAATGGCCGGCCCTGGCTGGCTTGACTCTTTGTCTGAAGACTGGCCGTCTCAGCTGCCATCAGAGATATCTCCCCAACCAAAGGAACCACAGGCCAAACCTGAAAACTCCAACCCCTCAGAAGCCAAGGCATCGTCTCCTAGTAGGATACCAGTGCCATTAGGCGGGTTTAGG
>RHDR01000690.1:0-16080 GCA_009806295.1 Davidsoniella neocaledoniae
AAGCCAAACCTCCCAAAAGCAAAAACCAGAACATAAACACTAGCTGCCTGCACAATTAGACCAATGGCCCTCTCATCATCTGTTGCAGATTAGACTCCTCTGTGCCAGGGCTGTAGACTCTCTTGAGCCTCTACATCTGCCAGCTGGCAGCTTCTGAAGACTATGTAGGGAATACATGATATTTTGTGGGGCTAAGTACCTTTTATCAGAAGTCTCCACCTTTATGTCAAACTTTTAACTCCATCAGCTTGTAAGTCTTACATCATTTCCAGTAAGGGCTAGCACATGTCAACTATCTTATCTACACGTGACTAATATATTTTATGCAGTTATGAAAATATCTGCTGTCTGTGCTCATTTATGTTCTCGTTTGATCATCTCGTAGTAGTGAAATCCGCCCCCATTAATCCTTTCCTTTCCTTGCCTACCATGCATGAATTAAGCTCCTAACGAATTGATGAAAGGTTTCGTCGACAACCATACAAAAGCCTCAAAGCAATCAAGCAACCACCATAGCCCTAATTTGTTACTCTGACAGCCAATGTAATTACAAAGACGAGGCTGAGTCCAGAGTTCTATCACAGTAGGACGACTGTTACTCGCTAGTTGTCCAACCTCCCAATCGACATGATATGTTACTACAATCAGCAGTCGGCTCTATGGTATGCTACTCAGTGCCACCACAAATCTAGCCACTAGGAAGGTCACACTCCATTATTATCACCTGGAAATGAAGACCACATGTGCCGTATAAGGAAAGGGAAATAGTATCTCCTGCAGTCGCTTACTAGGGTATATGACATGTAGTACTCCAACAGTAAGTTTTTGCTCACTCCAATGCATGAAAACTTGACAGGAATACAAGCCATCCAAACGTCGCAACCCTAATTAGTTGTATATGGGAATCACATCCTTGATTTGGAATTAAAGGATTAGATTGGTATGTTGCATAAATGTCGTACCTGAAAAAAGTATGTATGTATGTACGTACATATCTGTACATACATATGCTACAATAGTCAAGCTGCGACCGAAACATATTTAGTGCCGCTTAGTTTGAAATGCAGATCACGGACTACTTTAATAACCCAATCTGATCTCAGTGAGAACATAAAGCCGCGCCTGAGCAAGTCCCGAAACTTCCTATTGGCTGGACAAACACTATGCTTAATTGGTACTGTTGCTGTTGCGCCTTACAGCGGCCTTTTTCATCCAACAAACGTACAACTAACTACATGTAGATATGCATATGTATGTTATGTACTATGGTGGTCCCTTGCCGTATAATATCATGGCATGAGACCAGTGGAGAGACCTGGGGTATAGCCGAACCGATAACTTCTTCTTACTTATCCAGACCAGGGTTAAGTGGCAAGGTGACATTGTTCTTTAGGGGCTGCTATACTAGCATTTGATCAGGCGATCGTACTAGTATAGCTTCATCAATGGGAAGCTAGTTCGAAAGATTTCCGCAAGCGGTCAGGACTGCATAGTTTGGTGTGCATGACTTCATCGTCTCATAGTTTTACATTGTCAAAATTGTGTGCGACGAAAATTGTATAAGAAGGGGCCGTAGTTTCCAATCCATTTTCCTCTGATTGTTCTCCTCCTACAGTATCTTATAAATCATTTATTTTTCTACATATATAACTAGCTACTTGAAATATATTTACTTATTTCTCAATTCACAGAATCACATCTTTTCGAAATGGAAAACGTCGACCAGTCTCCCATCGTTGCCTCTCCCGAGCGCAAGAACAGCTTAGAAACTCACCTTCAACACCGTCCCACACGTGATGATCTTGTTTACAGTAAGTCATCAAGTCTTTAATTTTCCACTGACTAGATACAACCTCATTCTCGCTATTCATATACTGACTATTAGCCCTCCCACAGAGAACATCCTACCCTCATCTCATGCTGCTCCTGCTATCCAGGCTTATCAACTTGATCTCCAAAAAAGCATGCGTGCCGATACCCTGAGGGAGAAGATTTCCCATCGTCCTACGCCCGATACTCTCATCAAGAAGGGTGTCTTGATCGAAGACCCCCGTTCGCCTTCCGATGATGATAGTGCTTAGATATGCCTATCAATAGGAAAAACAATCTCGCCAAACAAAGTTTAAAATAAGAAATGAATGTCTTTTAACGGCGAGAATGGTTGTTATGAATCGTTGACGATGCGTTTGAATTTGGGGCGTTTTGTACTAGTCTTTGTCTATTTCGCTTTTTGAAGTTCAATTTCACTATTATTTTCATGTTACAACATGTCTGTTTTCAATCATACTTCCCTTCAAGGCTTGCCGTGATTTTGATGTCATTTCAAATTATCGTTATTTTACTTCCATCATCATCTCATAATTTTAGCGACATGACTTGACCGTTGTGGTGAATTATAAGTACAAATCTTAGGGTTAAGACATGTGCGATGCACAGCAACACGACCATAGACCCACTTTTACGATACTCTTCTGTCTGAATGAAGCCAGCTATGCAACCGCTTAGCGCCCAGCGTTTCAGTCCAGATGGAGAAGCTCAACCTTGCAACTTGGGGAGCTAGTTTCAAACCCGCGGCGCTGTTCAAGAGCTTTAATTTGTTTCTTGAGACATTTCATTCTTCATTCTTGCTCACTGACATCACTAACCAAACTATACATATTAATCATGAAGTTCCTTGCTGTTCTTGCCGCTTTTGCTGCCGTGGCCTCGGCCGCCGAGACTTCGGCCACCGAGACTTCAGACTCCGAACTGATCATAGATGCCACTGAAGAATACGAGTGCGATAGACCCTCGCAGAAGGGCGATACTATCTACGTGCACTACACTGGCACGCTCGAGAAGACCGGAAAGCAGTTCGACTCTAGTGAGTATTGCTTATACTACTCTTTTACGAAGCATACCTTACAACATAGTGTTGGATAAAGTATAGACTTTGCTGGCGTGACCCGACTGACTCTTTTCCTTAGGCGTTGGCCGTGGCGTTCCCTTCTCATTCAAGCTTGGCGGTGGCCAGGTCATTAAGGGGTTTGTTTCTTCTATAGACAATGCCGCTGCTATTATGGCGGCCATTGGCTGATCGATTATGCTATTTTGGAGGTACCTGTATACTAACAAGATACACAGCTGGGACGAGGGCCTGCTGGACATGTGCATTGGCGATAAGCGGTAAGTAACATACAACTTCTTTCCACGTTGCTTCTATTAGACCTCTAACACTGGCTTTTTCTAGCACTTTGACCATCCCTCCCGAGCTTGGCTACGGCAACCGCAACATGGGCCCCATCCCCGCTGGATCTACTCTGAGTATGGCGTACCCTTCACCAGATATTCAAGGATACCATTCGAGCTTTCCCTTGACATGACTTGAGCCCCTCAACATATGCAGTCTATTCGCCCATGGACAAAACTCCTACATAAACCGAGAATCGCTCTGTGCAATACATCCCCCCCTCCCCCTTGATACGCGAAGTATACGACAAGGAATAGAAACGAGCACGATGAGATTTTGTGGTAAAGAAACTAACACAGTAGCGCTTTTAATAAGTCTTCACCACTGAGATGATGAGCATCAAGGGCGTCACCAAGCCTGACCCGCTTGTCCCTAAGCCTAAGGTGTCAGAGACGCCCGCTCCCGCCGCGGAAGAAGAAGAGCAGGAGGAGGACGAGCCTAAGCAGACTACGACTATTCCCGCGGCTACTGAGACTGAGGCTAGCGAGCCCACCGTGAGTACAGATCTATTCTTTCACGATCGTCAATATAGCTCATGAACTTAACAAACTCTATCTTTTTATCATCAGGAGACCCAGACCAAGACCAAGGATGAACTGTAAATATGTGTTTCGAAGATACCATAACCAGCAATTTGCAATATATTTGTTTACTTTGACCCCACCGGAAGACTGAAAGAAGAGTATCACTGTGATTTCTTTATTCGTTATTCGAATCCATGTTCTCGTTATTCATTATTTGTACAACCCTCGTGATGACTGGTAGTGCTAATTAAAGCACAGCCTCTTTTGCTTCGGATCCGGCACAGAGACAGATCGTCCTCGTTTCTTATCAATGCCTTGTTTTGGCTTAAGTCGCCCAACTTCACCGGAATTTCGTCGAGACTCTTCAACAGCGGACGAACTTTCCTCAACAGCATCTCGGATAGTTTGTCGTGAGAGGCACAAGTCAATGTGCTCATTGAAAGAGCGCTCTTCAGGTTTCTGCGGATGCGAACATATTGGACAATTCCACCATTCTTCTTTGGGACTAACTACTTTGGGTTCAAGCGCCATCTCTTCAATCGGCGCGGTTTGATTATCTACTTGGATCAATGGTGATTCTAACAGGCCAAGTTCTTCTTCAGGCCATTTCTCCCATTCTTCTTCCGTAGACAGCAATGATTTTGAGTGGTCAGTGGAATGTTTGTTCTGTAACCCGAAGAATGCGGTGGCATCTGGTTTCTTGGTGCTCACGATATTCGTACAACGAAGACCGATCAGGCGTAGTGTCATATTCGGAATTTCGGATTGCAGTTTTGTGAACATCAGGAGTGCATTCGTAAAGAGTTCTTTTGAGTTCCCTAATGCCTTAGGAGAGACAACCTGGCGGGTCAAGACTTCAAATGTATGTAGCTTGACCTTGAGCACTAGTGTGCGGCCTTTGACTTCGCGTTTAGCGAGATCTGCCTCTAATGCTTGTGCCGTAGCTTTGAGCTTCTCTTGTAGAAGATTTGGATCTGATAAGGCGGAAAAGGTACTCTCGGTGCCAACGCTTTTTTCGTTCGTATTCCTCTGCAGGCTGTACATTTGTACGTCCTAGGCCGAGATACACTTTCATGAGAAAATGTACTGTTTTTTCACCAAAGAGGGGACACAGATATTGTCGATATGTGAACAGGTCGGCACATGTCTGTATGTTAACAGCGCCAGCTAACTCGCGCTCTAGCACGCGACCTATACCATTCACTTTACGAGTTGGCAAAGCACCTATAAACTTCATGATGGCTTCTCGATCGTTTGGTATAGTGAACTGTCCATTTGGCTTGTTCATATTCGAGCAGATCTTTGCAATGCGTGTGTTAGCAGAGATGCCGGCGGAGACTGTGATTTTCGTCTTTTCATGAATCTCTACACGCATCTTATTGACAGCTTCTTCAGGTGTCATGTTGTGCTCCTTGCAGTAGTCTGTGACATTGAGATATGCCTCGTCGATACTCGCGCTCTCAAAGCGTGGGTCGTATTCCGCCATGATAGCTCGAATTTCTTGTGCTTTGGCGCTATACTTGGAATGATTGTTGGATAGCAGTATCAACTGTGGGCAGAGCTTCTTGGCTACAAACGAGGCCATGCCAGATCGACAGCCAAACTTACGGGCATGGTAGTTGGCGGTGGTGAGAACTCCTTTCCCAACAGCAAATGGCACGTCTTTTAGATCTGGCCGATCAAGTTCCTCAACGGCGGCAAAGAAGGCATCACAGTCAACATGAACGATGGTCTGTGTAAGATCTCGCGTGGCTTCGAGCTCGATCAGAAGAGCATCAGCATCTCGTAGAGACTTGGAGAGTAAAGGGTCTGGTAGGCCTTCAGCCCTGATTTTTAATCGTTCAATCTTCTCCGTCAGAAGCTTGTCTTTTTGCTCCTCTCTTTGAAAGAACTTGGAACCTTTGGAAGCTTCATATATGATTTCTGAAATCTATATAAAGTTAGTGAAAATTGATTAAGGTATCCGAGTTATATGAACTCACCTTGGATTGATCAAGAGCCAGGCCAGCTTTTGTGGCGCTCTGGCCGAGCAAATGGTATTTAAGCGACTTGTGTTCATCTGATTCAGCCGGAACGACGTCGTTATGAGTGGGGTTCACCGAATCCCTGGCTGTATTTTCCAGTTTTAGTTGAGACGGTACATCTTCTGCAGCGTCATTATCCAAGTTGGAGACTGTATCCTTTGAGTTTGAATCTGCCATGGCGAGAGCTTTTAGTTAGGAATATCAAGCTTCTTAGAGGTTAAGTTCTCGCGGCGCGGAGCAAACGCAAAGTTGTCGCGATATCACGTGAGAGTTGCATGTAATTGGCCCCACCTAGTTAGGCAGCCATCCCGATTTTGAGCAAATAAGGGTTCACAGTTAGTAACATCAAGGGACTATGATAATGCACGCTAATATTGAAAGTATCCTCAAGAGAAGATATATGCAATCTCACCTCCAATCTTCCAACCCCAAATCTCCATCCTGAAGCTCAAGGTTTCCGTATATTAGACACAGGTCCAGCTGGAAGTATCCTCGTCGCCAAGGACCACATGGTACTATTCCTCGGAGCCGGGAAGAGGGGCAGGGAACTTTCATTCGCTATCGATGTACCAAGGGCTGTAGGCCATTCTCAGTGTATCAATCTGGAAGTCGTTGAGGCAGGTAATAGCATTAGACGCGCTATTGCTGCAGGCGATCATCAAAGTCGATCTTGCACAGTTCGGGTGCACTAATGATGCCATCCTCAACACCATCCAGTCTATCGCACTGGCTGACAGCGTTTTCACGCAACGATTCGAATAAATAAGGGTCAATACGGGCAGCACTGGCGTGTCGGTTGTTGGCTAGACCGTACTTGAGGGTCCAGGGCTGCAGGTGAGTGGACCACCAGGCAGGAGCACCGATAAGCGCACCGTCAAAAGTTTCGGGGTAAGACTGAATCTCGCGCATGCCCTGACGACCACCGGTCGATCAGGAAGGGTAGTAGCTGTAGCTAATATATTACTGGTAGTAGCCCTTGATAATATGCTTGGCACTTCTTGCACTGCTGTGCATCGCACGGAAGCCAAAGCCCTCATGGCTTGCTTCGTTGTTCAAGGCCCAAGAGCTGTCAGTGGGAGTCGAGCTGTGACCAGTATTAGTTGAGAGGGCAGCCATGCCGTACTTGACACCAGCACCAGGCGATGACTGGAGGCGTGATGGTGAAGAGAAAGTTCCAAGTTGAGAGAAACTGAAAGGGGACTGTCCAGCATTTAGTAGTTGGAAACTCGCTCAACGACATAAGCCGATATCTGGAGGAATCCCAGTGTACTCCAGTGTTAAAGCATGAGAACACGCGAATATTCTGTCGCACATAGCGAGAGAAACCGAGAGGAGCTATGAACGAAGAGGTTACATCATGGACTTTGCCGGGCACTGTTGTCGGCAAATATTGAAACGTCCTATAGGCGGTTAATGCAGACTAGTATACATATACATGTATACATGTATACATGTAGATATATATGGGGACAATGAGTGTATGCTCTCTTGGCTACAAGCCTCCTACCTAAACTTGAGCCTATAAACTTTATGCCAAAAAAATAGTAAAAAAAGAAAGCCTAACTGTCTGTCTTAAGATGTTAATAGTACTGCTAGTTTCCTCGCTGGTAACATCAACAATAAAATTGCTCTAATCATGCATCTATCAACTAGACTTGTATGTATATAGTTTAGGATAAACTTTGCAATATAGAAAAATGGTAGCATGTGGTCTAAAAATCATATGGTAAATATATTTTCACAGGCAGTTATTCTTAAGACACGACCGGATTGTGTCTGGGCCCTTGCTTTTGCCATGCAATCTTTTCAGCAACCTCTGCAATAGTTATATATGCTCCTATGATAACAGACAGGGCTAAGAAGATGAAGCAAAGTCTAACAATATCTTAAGGTTATAATTAAAAGAAGGACGGGCACAAATGACGCTTTTGCAATAATATTCGAGATCTCAACAACACTCAAGATGAAGGCTGTGGCTATGCAAAATATGCTCTGGTATCTAGAACAAAGCTTAAGAAAGGTTGGGGACTTTTGGTATACACGCACGTACAGATATGTAGATATATTTGTCCGATAAAATATTGTGCTAGCGAACTATCCTTGAACGCGGAACAGATGATTTGAATAATAGAGAAATCTGCGGCTGAACCGTATAACAAAATATATTGACAGACAAATGGATAGAACCCCTGTTGTTTTACAAGCTTAGTACCCGAGACTAAGGACCAGGCACAAAAACAATCCGTAGAGGGATGTAGTAGCTCGGTTGATTCCGGTATTGTATGATTCCCTCCAAGCTTAGATATGCACACTGCGTGTACATATGTATCTACAGATACAGATATATATACGTTACTACTGATCATCCCTGTAGACTTGGCAAGTCTGAAATAGGAAGCTCGGTATTTCAAACTAGCCTTGGAGCCTCATTGTTGTTTTGGTCTTCCCTGAGAAAATATTGTGGGGCGTTGCACGAGTATTTTGTATTTTGTAGTACATAGTAATCGATATGATCGACGCTAGAGTGAGCCGACAACAGACCGTGTTCATTTTACTCATAGATACTCTTGTTTTGTAGAGTCAGGGTCTTATTTGGGATACCAAAAGTATATCTATAACGATGTCGTAGTGAGAATTCTAATATTTCATGAAATTAAAAGCCATGCTCTGCCATGTCATTATCCAACGCCTTAAGTGCATACTCGAAGCGAGAAATCAGCCACATTCTGTGTTCGATCCCCACACTAATTCGAAGCATTCGTTTTGCAACCAGCAAAAGCTTCTCTTGAACTATAGTATTGGTATGGTTTTTATGTCTTTTGCTGATAATTTCCGTGACCATAGCGGCGGGAAACGTGACTGTAAATATAGAGCCATACAGCATACCCTTGGCCACATCAAGGTTATCGTAGAATACCATAGCCTGTCGTGCAGTATAAAAGATAAGACTGAAGACATAGCCATAATGGCCGTCTGGTTTCATGACCGCCTCGTAGTTAGCCTGTGTCGGTGATCCCAGAGGATAGCACAGTGTTTCAATAGCGCAGTGGCCCCTGAGCAAATTTATTACTAAAGTTGTGTTCTCACATGACTTAATAACCCGACTCATAAAATTCACACTAGTCATCTCTAATACCAGCGCATCTTGAGGGAACCAAGTATTCTTATATAAAGACCCTACAGTCGATCGTAGAGCTTCATACTCGCGGCTATTAGGGTTGAGGATTAGCGACCCGCCAGCAACATTAGATGAGCCGCTAAAGGTCTTCCCCAGACTGGATACTATGGCATCGCAGTATGGGAAGAGCCTAAGGTTGACAGGTGTCCCAATGCTATCGTTAATAATAAAGATGAAGTTATACTTGCGAGAGAGTCGATGTAGCCTTATGATATCTGGTGTCTCAAATAGCTGACTGCTCGGAATTTCTGCTATCACCATATCGAAATGGCCATGGCCCGCCAAGCTTTGCTCTAGTTCATCCACTCCTGCGATGCTGGTGAAGCTCTCAATCTTGAAGTCATGAATCTTGGCCATAGTCTCTTCAAACTCGGAATATATCAAACTGCCCCAACAAGGAGTTCTATTGTTAGTTTCTGTAGCCTTAGAGTATTGGATAAATTTACACGCAAGTCTTCTTACCCTATCATGGCTACTGCGCACGGCTCGTCGCCGTTGATTTTACGCACACCTAGCGTAAAGTTGAAAAAGGCGTTGACTCCAGATGTATATAGAAACACATCTGAATCTTCAATTGCCACATAGTCGTTTGAATAAAGAGTAGCTAGGTGATCTTTTATCAAACTCAGCGCAAACTCTCCGTCTGAGATTTCAATGTCACCCAACGTCAGCTGTGACTTGAATGGTAGATTGAGGAACGGTGCGTTGAGGAGCCAAAAGTCTACGCAACGAAGCGAGATTCCAAAGCCAGTAAGCCGTGCGAATGTAAATGCAAAGTCAAAAAGTATCGAAGAGAACGAAACCACGTGAACCCTATCGAGAGTCGGAACCATGTGGCTATCATCGGTATGATCGGCTTTAACTCCATCATCACCGTCTACCCCAGGGGTCTTTACCGGTGGTGAGGCATGCATGTAAATGCGGAACTTTCCCATCCATGAGACACTAAAGTGTCGGATATCTGGGGACGACCGCAGCGTTTTGACTTGGCGAAGATAGAGGACCAAGTGACGGGCCTCTTGATAACTAGAAAATACTAGGCTTTGTATGTTCATTTCTGCTGGCGTACGACCCCGGTGTCGACGACGTTTTCTTAGTTTTCGGCTCTTCTCCCATTCAAGCTGGGTTAGCCGTTCACAGAATAGTCGGATATCTGACGGAGGAAACCATCGTACTGGACCAGCACGGGCATCATAATTACCACGAGACCATTGTTCCATAATGTTTTCAACGTCACTCCATGTTGGCATATGTATAGCAGTAGCCTAGATGCTTGTATGATCAGTATAGCACTCTTGTGTATCTGACATCTACAGGAGGACACTTACATGCCGGTCGCCAGGGAAGAGACCTTGTCCGACTTCAAGCATACTTGGCTGAATAATGATGGGCATCTTGCCTTGAGTGAAAAAGTAGTGATAGAAGTATGGCTGTAAAGATTAATGACGAAGGAAATGGTGGTATATTTATTAACGGTAATTAGCATTCAGTATATACAAATCGGGCAGTTCACTGAGTTGCTTGAAGATTATGTGTAACTTTCCGTAACGAGAAACACGAAGTCACGAACAGCCGATCTGATCACTTTATTTATGTATTACTATTTTACGTCTACCTACTGTTATTTCGCAGCAATACAACGGCATGTTCTGGACGTGAGCAATTGGCTGATGTCATCTTCCAGCTAACTCCTAGGCGGTCAGCGATTGCAGGTGCACGTAGATTCAAGCATCTCTTGTGACTTTTTAGGGTCCGGCTTTGGGGCCAAGAGAGCTCTCTGTCCAGCGCAGCGCGGGGGTAGGCCTGCAGGGTTCCAGGGTTGGTTACCTGGTGTTTTTGGTTGAGGTAAAAGCTAAAGCTATCTAGTCTGAAAGGTCACCGGCTGTCGGCACGGGGAATCGCCCTGGCGGAGTACGTGTGATTTTGTCCTTTCTTCGGTATAACTATTGCCGCTTTTTCTAACTAATAAAAGACCGCCCAACATCCTCAGAGAGCCCTCCTGACATCGCCCCTGTGTCTATCTATAAACTACTCCACCTACTCCACCCCCCCCTTGATTATGGCTGAGCCCCGGCATCCTCGGGACGCCCGGGCTGTTCTCGTTCCGCCAAGAGCCGGAGATTTCGATGTGACATGCTGGCAATATGACCTGTTGCTTTGGTGGTTTTCAGGAGCTTGTCCGTAAATCTCTGACTCCATGGTCTCCTACAAGTCTACCAGTGTCCGCGTTCTTTTGGCTTGCTGCAGGCTTTGCGGGGACCATTGTGTTTCCGCGGTCATGGTACTTATCAAAGTCTCCATCTCCGGTTCTGGCTGCTAGAATGTAGTCCAACTCCGTTCAGGTGAGTATTGTAGCGGGAGACGCGGAAGGGAGGTTCAGTGAGGACACCCGTCAGCGGACGGTATCCTTTTTGCCTTCTCCACCATTCCTCATAGTAAAAACATAGTCGGTCTCTTCTCCATCTCCGTGCTCCGGCAATGCTGGCATAGGGGGTTGATGGCAGATCTCGGCACTCTAGTTCTGCTTGCGTATCCGCTAGCTCATTGCTATCTAAGCCCATGTGGCCCGGAACCCATGATACTTGATCGCCTCCGCCCAGCGGCGAAGGCTTGTTTTCGTTTCGTCAATGATACCCTGAGACGTGCCGTTCTTGGTGGATGTGTTTCGGAGGCGGTTCACTATTTCTCGGTTATCCAGACAAAGCCAGATTTCCACAGTCCCCTGTGAACTGCGTGAGATGGCCCGCTTTGCGGCCCCGTCAGCCGCAAAGGCCTCTGCATCAGCCGCCTCCATCTATTTACCTAGGGCTAGGTGGAGTTCTTCCAGGGTTTTGCCGTCTTCCATGATCACCCACCCCGCTCCGGTGTTGCCATCTTCATTCTTTGAACCATCGGAGTACGCGATGATTGTTCCTGGGAAGGCCATTTTGACTTCCGCGGCTGCTTCTCGTTCCTTGGCGAGCTACTTTGAGGGCGGCATGTCCGGCGGGGTTGAATTTGGTCTCATCCTGATGTGCCTTTCCATGTGCCTTGGGAGTAGGTTCTGCAATCTCATCACCACTGGGTTTTGCCCTCGCAATATGTGCTTATCGTCCAGTGTGTGCCATAGTATTGCTTCTCTTCAACTTTCGTCATTCAAGAGAAGTTCAAACGGTGGGAAGCTTGCTGCGCGATATATGCATTCATTCGGTGTCGTGCAATACATCGGTAGGGCTGCTTGGAGACGTTTCGGAGGGCAATGTTGATCTTGTCTGTGGCTGTTCTCATAGTCCCCGTTCCGGCCCAAGTGCTTGCGGTGTATAGTGCCTTGCTCAGAGCGCAGGCCCGCGCTACATGAAGCATACTCTTCGTATCTACCCCCTTGTAGCATCCGGCGAGATACCTCAAGCCGTTTTCGGGGCCGTTGTCGGTCGGGGCCGGGACTTGGACCAGAGCCGTACGATCCGGACGGGTTCCTTGCTTGCAGACCGGGTCTCCTGCTGAGTGGTCTGGGCTTTTGCAGACAATGCATGCATCACGGGATCCAGAGTGTTTTTCTTCAGCGTGGTCTGGGCTCCCGCAGAGTCGGTACCGTGGCTTTTCTTTGCATCCCATTGTCTGGTGGGTCTCCCAGCATGTTCGGCACAGCGGCATAGAGGGGGACCGGCACTTCTTGACTGTGGCCAAATCTGAACTTCCTTCAAATTTCATGCTGTTGGGGAGGGTTCGGCCTTCCGGTAAGTCTACTACAATACGGAGTGTGGCATCCATAAACCTTTCAGTCTCAAACTGCCACTTGATCATTTTCACTTCTCCGCCGGTTTGGTTGGCGGTCTGCCCGATGAACCATTCTTCGTTTTTCAAAATCCTCAGTCCGTCTTTGCCAACCATCTAGAAATTCGACAGGCCTGTGATGCGTGTGTGTAACCATTTCGGCTCAATTTCACACGACTTCGCTCCACATGCTTTCTTGATTTGATCCAGCTTCTCCGCTAACACCGTGTCCTTGGACCCAGCCTGAGTCCACTTTCTTCACCTGAATCTCGAAGGGCTCACCACCGAGAATTTTGGCAATTTTGTTGCTGGCACTTGCTTCGTCCAAGGCGGTCGGTCCTCGTACTAAGATTCGAACTTTCTTCACTTCGTTGCTTGTGTTCGTTCTTGGCTTGAGGATTGACTTTTTCCGTAGATCCACTGTTTGTCCCTTGCCTGCATCAGCCGCTGCGGTCGTGCCGGCGTAGCTGATTGTCTTGGAGGCTTTAGCGTCTTTTTTGGGGACATCGTTCTCAGGGTTGTCGGTATCGGTTTTGTTTTTTGTCGGGTTATCGTTCTTCGGTCCGTTATTGGCCTTCGAGCTGCCGTCCTTCGAGTTGGCGTTCTTCGGATTGCTAGAAGCTGGGGTGGATCTACCCTGACGCTCCTGGATAATGTCTCTAAGAACTTGGAGTATAGCATCCTGCGTCTCCTTCAAAGATCTCTGCTTATTGGAGATGAAGTAGGCCTTTTCGAGGAGCACAGGGAGCTTCTCTGCAAGCTAGCAGAATGCGTCCGTTTGTTGTTCGAGTATTTCCCGTTTCTTCAATTCACGCTCACGGACAAGAGAGAGGATTCGATCGATCTCGGTGATCGGCTCCGGATGGTTCTTAGCGGTACTTTTGGATGGCAACGGGGACTCCTTCGTAGCTCCCTCAATCTTCTCATTTCCTTGAGTGTTGTGTTTAGCATCAGCATCAGCGTTGGCTTCTTCATTGGCATCGGCATTATCGATGTCAATGTCAACATTGCCATCCATATCTTCGTAGCATTTCTCGTCGATGTATTCACTATAGGCATCGTCATAGTTTTCATCACTGTTGTCGTCGATAACCATCAGCTCCATGCAGGTCGGGTTCTCTTGCTGAGTGTCGCCATGGACACTCGTGTTGACCAAGTCCGCATTAGTTGCACTGATCGTGAACTGATTTTTCGCGGGCGGATCCACCTGGGTACCTCCCAGATTATCTACGCGCTTCATGATTCTTTATTTCAATCGTGTTCTCGATTTTTGCTCGGATTCAAAAAGAAAAAAAACTTTAAGGTACCACCCTGAATAGCTAATCACATACACCCATAGTTAGGGTTGGATATTGACCCTAATATGGGGAGGCGGGGGCAAAAAAGCTCCTCCGGACAGGCTTGAACTGTCAACCTCCTGATTGCAATAAGCTCCTAGAGATATGCTTAACAGTCAGACGCGCTAGCCAATTGCGCCACAGAGGACAAATATTAGACGAATCAATGCAAGTTACTAGTTATTACGTGATATATAGTGCAGTACAAGATGAAAACCAACCATCTCCAACCTTCCCTCCTACATTTTGATTTGATTTGATTATATTTAACGCCTACCTAAATCACTAACATCATACGACGCCGGATTGATTACCGGACAGATATTTAATAAATCTATGGTTCATAGTCACCAATAGTAACAATTGGAGTATCGAGTACCTGCCAGTCTAAGCTAACATTGGGGTCACCAAATGGACGCAGGGCAGCAAATCTCATGCTGTACATTGAGTTGTTAGTTATGATCTATATCTTAGGGAGATTAGTGCTAATGGGCAGGAAAGACTTACGAGTATGAGCCGGGCGCAATATAGCTGCCATTAGTTAAGCGCCCAAACCACCAGTAGTCTCTGTCACCTTCAACACCCTTGCCGGTATGGTTGGCACGAGACAAGTGGTACAAAGGGAAATCTTCAAGGTTATATCTATCGGAACGGAATGCATCGAAATATTTCAAGCCATGGTGAGTATCACCAAAATGAGACACAGAACCAACATATCCATTGCTACCAATGACAGGTGGATAGGACCAATCTCTGGCTTCGTCATAGTCGGGGGTAAAGATATCCCATCGCATCTCAGCTGTGCCCCATGCTAGATTTGTCTTGATTCTGGGAAAGCTTTGTACCCAGATGCTCAAATCGAAATTGAAGGTAGGTTTCTCAGACAAAAGGTCCAAATACTGGATCCCATTGGTCGCTCTAGGGTAATCTTTACGGAAGACATGAGGGAAGGTAGCCTTAAGATCACATCCTACACCATGATAGATCACAGAAAGGGACTCATTAAGCGTGGACTGGATAATAATCTTCCCGCTGTAAACAGGTAGGGCAGCAGAGTTCCAGCCTAGATCCTCAGGATTTTCAAAGTCAACAAAGATTGCCTTCTTTTCGCCAGGAGCTAGCGTGACAGGTTCAGGCAAGTGAACAACAGGTATTAAATCGATTGGCTCAAGTTCCCGATCAAGCTTCACGTGAGGATCAGTATCAATATCACCCAGAGCTTCGTAGCCAGCAGCAGGCTGAAGAGTGAAGTTGTATGTGACAGAGCTTTTGCTTCCATTGAGCAGGGTGATGTTTTGCTTGCCATTGAAGTGGACGGTATCGTTGAGGATCATCTTGGCTGAGTCGACTTCAGTGGTGTAGTCTAAGACCTTGATGGCATCAATGAAACCACCACCTACACGACTTGGCGGGTCATATACCCCAGATGAGGCACCTTCCCATGCAAGGCTGCTACCAGAAGCAATGATACGCTGTGTCAAGCGTTTTGCGAGGTCTTTACCGTAGCTCCGGCGACCACCATGTTCGGAGATGAATAAAGCAGCGACACCAGCAATGTATGGAGATGCCATTGATGTACCCGATAGTTTAGCCCAACCACTACGAAGATCAGTGGAGAAGATTCCACCACCAGGCGCCGCAATTTCGGGTTTGATATTGAGATCATATGGGGATCCCCACGACGTAAATTCTGAAGTGCGAACATCGGCAGTGGTGTTTAGAGTCACACGATTCGGGACACCTGATTTGAAAGTAACATTTACCTCCTTTCCTTCTTTGATAGCATCTAAAATCTTCATGGCAGTATCGTAGGAAATCATGCCGATAGGTTGGTGATTCAAGACGTCCTGAGGATCGGCTAAGGGCTTGTCTTTTCCATTATACGCAAAAACCTTTTGGGCTCCCACAGCTGCTAAGTTATTCTGCTTTGTGTGGAAAGGACAGCTGCCGGCACTGACTAGAGCAATCTTTCCAGTGAAGTATGGATCGGAGCCTGGAGGGAAAGGTCTGCAAGCATCATCAGGGTTGAAATACG